>JAODTR010035784.1:0-20781 GCA_025399935.1 Amblyopsis rosae | reverse complement strand
GTGTATATAAGTGGCATGTCTCTATATAGTGTATATAAATGACATGTCTCTATATAGTGTATATAAGTGGCATGTCTCTATATAGTGTCTCTAAGTGGCATGTCTCTATATAGTGTATATAAATGACATGTCTCTATATAGTGTATATAAGTGGCATGTCTCTATATAGTGTATATAAATGACATGTCTCTATATAGTGTATATAAGTGACATGTCTGTGTGCATTTTAGGTAAGTGTGTATGTGTGTGTGTGGGGGCGTGCACTGACCAGGGTGGGGCACTCGGTCCCTGTACTTTAGTGTGTGTGTGTGTGTGTGTGTGCGCACTGTCCAGGGTGGGGCACTCGGTCCCTGTACTTTAGTGTGTGTGTGTGTGTGTGCACTGTCCAGGGTGGGGCACTCGGTCCCTGTACTTTAGTGTGTGTGTGTGTGTGTGTGTGTGTGTGTGTGTGTGTGTGTGCACTGACCAGGGTGGGGCACTCGGTCCCTGTACTTGGGCACGTAGTCGTCCAGCGTGAGCAGCATCACCCACATGGTCAGGGCGAACATCCCGGCCAGGAAGCAGTAGAACAGCAGGTAGAACAGCAGGATGAGTCCTGCAGGGGGCAGGAGAGAGCACAGGAGAGAGGGCTCCATTTTGGTTCTCTTCTTCTTTTGTTTGCTCAACCACGTGTAGCGGCACCGGCCAATGTGAGCAAATGTTGTTGACAGACCAACCGACCGACCGAGTTAAAAAGCACATGCACCACATTCTAGAGCAGGGGTTCCCAAACATTTTTGGGCCAGGGACCCCTTACAGGGGGGAAAAATGTCCAAGGACCCCATCATAATAGTAATTCTTTCTAACGCAAATCAAAACAGTATCGCTCTGCGGTCCTTTGCACTACTCTTTGCTTCACAATGCATTTTGATGTGTGATGATGTGTGATGATTCAAATGAATAGCTCGTTATAACGACCCGTTCATTAGAATCAGGCGTGCTGGAGCAGGGAGACATCTAAGCTCTGCATTTGTAAAATGGCAAGTTCTAACTAACACTGGAATAATTAAAAGCAATACATGTTTGAACCAGAAAGTGATTTTCAAGGAGAGGAAGAGAACATTGTACACGGTAGTGTTGTAGTACTCGAGACCGGTCTTGAGACCACTTTTTTAACGTCTCGGACTCAACCGCATCTTGTCTTGTCTCGGACCAAGAGGTCTCTGGATTTAACTTTGAGACCGGTCAAGACCACAACTGCAGGAATATAATTATTGCCGCCCGCTGCATGTCTAATGATAATTCTTGTGATTAGAAGTAAATCCTCCCTTAAATGTCTAAAGATGTACTTTACGTTCTGCCACTGGGCAGGCCGGCTAGCTGCAACTGATTAGGCGGTCTCAACTACAATACTGGTACACGGTAACCTACAAGTTGATGTATCAGAATGGTAATGTATTCTACTTTAGCAATTTTGCTGTAATATGTAGTATTAGCTGGACCACTGGTCAGGATGGTCCAATGGGTGTCGGGCTCCCAGCCGGAAGGTTAAGGGTTCAAACCCCGGTGTTGACCTACTTGTAAGCATCCTTGAGCAAGGTACCTAGCCCCCCCTACCCCCAACTGCTCCTGGTGGTTGGTCGCACCTTGCATGGCAGCAATCACCATTGGTGTGTGAATGTCAGGCAAAATACTGTGAAGCGCTTTGTATACAAGCGCTATATAAATGCAGTCCATTTACCATTATTAGCTTTTGGTTTTAAGTGATCAAACAGCTATAATGTTATGCTAATGTAAGACATAGTTGCCAAATACTGTATGATAGTAATAATTTTCTATCATAAAAACGTAGACCAGTCGTGGTTGGATAGCGTTAAATCAGGAAAGCAGGCTTTAATAATACAATGGTGCGCAGCAAGGGAGAAACAAGTGAAAGGTCCACCAACACATTTCTGAGGTAACAAAGACATGTTTGCAACGTTATACAGCATAGAACAAAAGGGAAACAGTCATGACCACCCCCATAGGTAAATGTTAATTTGGTTGTGTCCAGTGTGACTGCAGACTTTAGCTGCAGGCCTGCAGATCACAGCTGGGTATCAGGGAATACAATCACATAGCTCCATCCTGCCATCCAGTCTGTAGCTGGGACAACTGCTGGGTGAGGTTGAAATGGGCCATACATGTAAATTAAAAACTGTCTTTAGTTTGTGGCCAAATTATATATTTAGGCATGAGATGCAAAGATGCACTGGTAATACAGCTGAAGTGGTAAACTAAGTATGACATGTATGGCAATAACCATAATTATTAGTTGAATAATCAAATCACATTCCTTCATGTATCAAGGACAACCCTTTCATGCTAGCATGAGATAGGACATACATGCTCATGCCAAATGCATGAGTGGCAATCCTGTGTAAGACAAACCTTTATCTCAGGTCTGACAAACCGTATTAGCTCTAGCTTAAAGGCTATTGTTGTTGGTTTATGGTTGGTGTTAATGAAGTGTACCTCCCTCATACGCACCTTAGATGTTATAGCACATCTGCTACACATTTCATATACTTTCACAAGGGAGGAGGTGACGATTAATGCATAATTCATTGCAAGATAGTGTAACCAAATGGGCCTCCATCAGATTTTCCCACGTCTCATCCGCTCCAAGCCCACCCATCTGTCCTGTCAAATGGTCCAAATGAAATGGGCACAGTTGCCATCTTTCTGTGAATTAGAACCCTTTCAGACATCTCGCATCAGATAAGGGCTTTCAAAGATAAGGCCAATTACGCAAAGGACACCGACAGTTCTCACATTACTAAGGCCTGGGGGGGGGAGGGGTGCACAGTTTCTAGAGCATCTGTCGCCTATTCCTCCTGTGAACAGGCCACAATAACAATTAAAGGTGGAGTCAGCAATTGTAATTGTAATGCACTTTTTGTCAAATTCAGCGAATGTCTCCTCACGGTCTGCCCAGCTGCCCATTGTTTTAAAAAAGTATCCGGTGTTTCTGCCCTAGCCTCGCGACACCATCAGTTAAATTTCGCCCTGAGAATCAGTCTGGAAAGCCTCGGGATCATTTTGAATATGTCCGAGTAGCAACTGAGCTTTCTAATCAGCGTCGTGTTTATAGCTACACAGGCGTGGTTTAGGTGTGCCGACCATGGTGCCGACAGCGAAAACGACCAGATGTTTCATCCAATCAACTGCCAAGTATTTTTTTGAAAGTTCAGCCATTCACAAAGTTTCAATGTACAACTTCCCAGATGGACTTATGACTAACTATTCCTCTGGCATGTCAGGTTAGCACAGCACTGCTCTGTAGATGGGAACACAAACAAAAGTGGAGCAGACCTCACCACACAACACTATCCTAGCTTTAGCAATGCGTGTACAATGGACCTTTCGCCAGAAGCGTGATAGCCACGCCCAGGAGCGGGTCTGTGTCGAACGGCTAACCCACTTGGCTCTGAGCTGACCATAACATCAGAGATGACTTTGATAACATCCATATATCCAATATTGTGTCACTGACAACAGGCCTAATGGGAGAAAATGGAAACAGCAGCCTGATGGTTTCAGTTTCACTAATGCTTTTAAAATACTGTGTCATTAAAATAAAATAAAAATATTATTGATCATACCGGTACATCATACAGCAAACACCTATTTAGAAAAATAGGCTTACTACAGTAGTGATATGATAGTTCATCCTACTATTAGACAATCATCGCATTCATTTAAGAATGTTTAATTTTCGATTAATGAGAAATATCGCCACGAAGCCTATCAGAATAACTAAGTGAAACTATTCAGGCAGCAAACGCCTTTTGTTTTGGACAGAAGCCTGAGGGAAGAATAGTACAGTTAGCTATCAGGTTGACAGTAGACAGGCTACTATTGATAACTTTTACATGTAAAACAGAGCATAGTAATTATATTAACTTATAACAAATGTGTTTGGCTGTCCCGTGATATTGCATCTAAATCCATAGCATAGTTTTCCACACGGCTTCTGGACCTTGAAAGGGCTACATCCACTTAGCCTCGTGAGACCACCCTGATCTTGTTAACTGGAAGTAGCCCTTTCAATGTCCAGCTTCAGTTGAATTTCGCCGTGAGAATCAGTCTGAAAAGCCTACGAATCATTTTGTATGTGTCCGAGTAGCAACTGAACTTTCCAATCAGCATCGCTTTTATAGCCATACGGGCGTGGTTTAGGTGTGCCAACAGCGAGAACGACCAGATGGTTCATCCAATCAACGGCCAAGTATGTTTTAGAAAGTACCTGCCTACAAACAGTTTCATTGTACGGCTCCCCAGATGGACTTGTGACAACAATTCCTCTGGCACGTCAGGTTAACATCCAGTCTGTCCTGGTAGGATATCTGCTGTCTATGTTGTCTACAACAACATTTTCACAAACAAATATAAGTTTCAAGTTAACAGAATTGACAGAGAGACAGTGATTCAAGTTGAAGTGAATTCTTGTTTACCCAACGCACTGTGGCGCATAGCAACATCTCTGCCTTCTGATTAGTGTGATTGCCTCCCCATCAAACTCAGGCAAAAGGTCCATTTGGAGAGCAGATCTTCTGAAGGAGCACCCTGTGGCATTGAAGGTACAGGTGCTTTTGTTTTGATCGAGTTCAAATATCAATCAACTCTTACTGTCCCTTTAACTCATTTAGCTTCGGGTAAAAGCCACTCAGGGTGAGTAGAGAATGGAGCAGAGAGGGGTTATGCAAGGCCACAAACATGGCTGCGCTCTGTCCACAATCCAGCACGGAGCAGCCGTGTAACCGAGCAAGAGCATCGAACCCCCCCCCCCCCACCCCACTCCTGTTCTCGCTGCTCTCCAGCAGTATCCCACAATGCACCTGTTCGGCGTGTACAAGGAAGAGGGAGAGAGCAGAGAAAGGGATTCCCGTTTGACCTTGACAGGCGTGCTAATGTGGGCGGCCATGCAACCGCAGTGTGGAGCATCCCGCTGCACCGCGATGCGGGGGGGGGGGGGCAGTCGGTCCACCGATTTTAAAGGGACGGTGGTGTGTGCCGTGCAATGGGACCTCCCTACAGCAAGAGCCGGAGTTATCGGTGCATGGGCTACATGGTGATAAAAGGTTTACTGGGTATGGGCCACAGTGACGGGCCTACGTTTGCACCAATGTAGAGAGGTTATGCAACGGTTCCGTGATTTCCTGCTCGTCTGTTAAATCCTCTGGACGCTCTAATGAGCAGATAAATCCAACCTGGAGAAGGGGGGGGGGGGTTTATTAATGTCCTCAGAGTGCTCAGTACAGTGTTGTTAAATATGAATGCTATAAATGGCCATAAGGGCAGAGTGCAGAGCGGTTATTACAATATTTGTGTGCTTTCTTGATAATGAGGGGGAAAAAAAGGCACATCTTAAGATCAGCCATTACGTTGGGCCTTCTCTCTGCTCTGCATCCACATCGCAGTGGACGCAGGCTTATGCGTTGGCCTCTGTCTGTGCTATAGCCCAAAATGTAGGCGCTATACCTGCCTTGTCACCCCCCCCCCCCCCCCCCCAAACACACAGACATGGACATTTATTCAGAGTCATGCCCTTTTTTTCTATTGATTATTAAAATAAATTAATAGATGGTTATATAAATAACTCTATATACTACAAAGCTGATCGAATGTCAAATCTAACCCGATTGTGGAGTGTGATGCGTGGTATCTGATATCGCCCATCCCAACACCCCCCCATCCCACACACACACCTCGGATCGATGGAGTGGATTTTCTTACCCCAGCTGCTGGCAGTACGACCCATAAACTCCCCCGTCCTGGGGTTGTAGATGGAGTCCTTCCAGCTAGAGGCATTCTCCTTGTCGGCGGCAGGTTTATCCTCGGTACTAGCCATGCTGCGAAAGAAAACAATGTCGCGGATATGGCTTCTGATCGATTCCTATTTCCCTCTTTCTTATTAAAAAAAATATATAAAGAAAAGCGCAGCAGGCAAGGTGATGAGGCGAAGCCGGCGAGACGGCGGTGAGTGCTGGTATCGGCGCTTGGAATGGAGTGGGCGGTAGAAGTGAAGCAGAGATGCTGTGGTGTGAAGAGAGGAGAATCGAAGGGGAGAGGGAGAGAGAGAGAGATAGAAAAAAAATCCGGTGACGTCCCGCAGCCCCTCGTGGTAGTTGATGCGATGTGAGCGGATGAATTAACGGCTCTACATTGGCTACTGTCAGCAAGACGCAGCAGACAACATCACTACACGCACACATTATAAATAGATGCGTAGCCTACAAAAAAACGGCCTACTGTGTGTTTTATTCAGTATAGGCTAGGCTATTCATATATGTTATTTGTACGCGATGTAGTCAATAGTGCACAGTATGACCTCTGAATCTTGTTAGGCCCAGATCGATGCCGATATGGAAACGTACCCTTGAGTACATTCAAGGGACATCTATATGGGGACGATGTGCGTATGTCTACATGCTTTCCTCATAGGCTTCAGTCTATACTGCGCACCAATAAAAGACGCGCGATGCCGAGGGTTAGGTGTCGCGTATAGGCTACTTAACATATCCTACAGCAGATATTTCGGGAATTTCCTAACCCAGGTTGCTATGGTAATGCAGCATCACTAAAATCACAACATGAGACGCAAGTGAGTCAGAGAGATAGATCCGCTAGATAGACAGGGTACACAGATGGCTAGTATAGACCGAGAGAGAGAGAGAGAGAGAGAGAGAGAGAGAGAGAGAGAGAGAGAGAGAGAGAGAGAGAGAGATGGGGTGGCTGAATGTCTGCCTGTAAAGCAGCAGGAGACATTGGAGCTGGAGAGCCGAATGACACAATCCATAAGTTTTTAAGTCTGATGACAGTCTTACAGAGAACATAATGGCGGCATGTCGTCAGCGAGTTACATAACATTGGTGTGGGGTTTAGGCCGGGGAGAGGGGAGGTGCGTAAGGAGGCATAACTGGTCACAATGCAACCAGTTTGGTTCCAGCTGTCAGGATGAATTTGTGGCAATGCTACGTCCGACGGAGCTCTCGCCGTGAAAATTCTCTTCTGATTAGTGAGAGCAGGCAGGCAGGCGTGGTTCACCGGGCTGTGGCTGGTTAGTAGCTGTCTACGGTGTATTTTGTGTGCTGTGTTGGCTACAGAGGAAGTCCCCAGTAGGCCTACTAACTAAAGGTTTGGGATTTTTTATTTACCACGTTAGTTCCCCAAGAAGGGGTTATTGGGTCTAATCCATCTATAGCCTATGATGCATAAACAGGCCACAACTTCTTCCTCTGAAACCTCACACCAAACAAACAATTATCCCATTGTTCAGGAAACCCCATTTATTTCCCCACCCAATTAGTGCTTCCTCCACCGCAACACCATGAACATAACATGGAGTGCATTATGCTATTCGATCTCAATAGTTATATATTCCCACCATAGCAACCCTCACTTTGACCTTGTTTTCATCAGCAGGAAACAATAACTGGCTGGTGGTTTGCCTTTTAGAACTTCCCCAAAAGCCTTGAGAAAGCAAAGGCCTACATTTTTGGCAGCACAATTTATGCTTATTTGTTTACAAGTTTGAGAGATAAACTCTCTATAATTCAAACTCAAACAAGCTACTTGTAGACTGAAATTACAATTCAAGAACTTCATAGCATTCAGCGCCTCAAATTCTGGGGTATAAAAATGTGTTACGTACAAATCCACAAAACATTTGAATTACATTATTTGTACATTGAACAGCCCATATTATTTTTTTAATAATAATAAAAATCTAATACTTACTGGACTAGAGAAAGACAAGAACGCAGAGAGTACTCTGAACATCAGTAAAACGATTGTCTCAAATAATGACACCAACACATATTACAGTATTTATTGACAAGGAGGCGAAACACCTTCATGGTACATGGTATCAAGTATTAAAGGTTGGTCCTATGTGGAGCAGGGTTAGTCAGTGTTGGACTTCGTTTGTAGTTTTGATGACAAGTCATACAGTAAGTTCCAAAGAAACGTCAAAATATGCAAACACGCGCACGCACACACACACACACACACAACCTGTGGAAAGTTCTAGCACTCTGCTCTACTCCTTCCCCACCAAGGTATCGCTTAACACAGTTCTCTACCCCTCCCCTGTGTCACAGTGTCAACGACAATGATGGGAGGAGACGTATGGTTCTGGAACATTTGTCAGAGATTACCTTTAAAAAGGAATGGTGTATGCACTGCAGGTAATGCTATTTACTGGAAGGAGATGGTTTTTAGGGTGTTTCTCCTAATACGGGTAATGTAGTTGGTTAATTTAATTGTAAAATGTACATACAGTGTGTGCGTGCGTGCAAGCGTGCGTGCGAGAGAGACAGGCATGAACTACGGCATCATACCTTACAGTATTTTTGTAACCCTGGTTTTAACCATAAAGTGTTAATAGTCGTACATTTCACATGGAAACTACACTGTAAGGGGAGGCATGATAACAACGCATCTTCAACAAAGATGGGCATGAAAAAGACTAAACTTGGAACCTGCTCCTTATTCCAAGTAGGGATAGATTACCTCCGTCTCGTTTAGCGTCGTAGAAAAATGACATTTAAAAACAAAGAAGAAAAATGACATTTAAAAACAAAGCAGAACAAGGTCGATGTTCCAGTTAAAAGTTGTCCCATTCATTCTATTGGCTTCCTTGATGCAATGGGCATATGTTCACAGCAGAGCCATGTAGGATAGAGTCACGCCAATGGAAATTTGAAATGGTCACGTGATTCATTTATACATTTAATAAAGTTCTCATATGGTGCTTCTAGTATTTGCGGCTAATTCTGGAAACTGTGGAAAGGTTCCACAATCCACCATTGCTGTGAAAAAATAAAAATAAAATATCGGTCCACTTAAGTGAACATCTTGACGTGACCCTCTCCTACAGCAGCCTGGTTTGGTGCCCCCAAACCAGGCTGCTGAGCATAGCATTGCAGGGAGCTTGAAAATACCAGTTAGCAAGTAAGTAACCTGAGATCTACCATGACCCAACTAAGGAATTCATTATAGTAATTCGCAGTTCATCAAGGCGGTTGGTGTTAAAGAGTTCATGGCTCAAATTGTAGAGATTCAGCACATATACAAATGTAATAATCTTAATTTTCTCATTATTCCACCACTGTGGTGAGTCAATATTCACATATATGCATAGCACTGTGTGACCTCTATACTGTATATGGTTACATTAATTCAATGGTTTCTTCAGTTATAGTTTCCATACTTAAATAACAGTACCCATGTCTCACACCGGAGCTTTCTGTTGATCCAGGGATGTCTACAACCATGTGTTGACACCCCATTTCTTCATGTTAATTACATTTAAATTATAAAAAATAAAAATAACATTACATTTCTTTAAGTGCCATGCTTTCTTTGTAAAACATAACCAATGCAAACATTCCAGAGAAAAATGTTAATAAAAACAAACAAAAACGCAAATATTGTGAGTTAAACAAACAACCGAAACAAAAACAAAAACAAAACAACTGTGTCTAAAGCAGACTGTACCAACTCTCAATCTACAGTATGTATACGTCAACAGCCCCGGGGGTATTGGTGTCAGGGGTTGCCGTACCAGTTCATGGAGCGCCTCAGGGCACTTTCCCAGATCTGGAGCACGGGGGCGTAATTCCTCCTGCGGCCCACTGAGCCTACGCCCCCCAGCTGGTTCACCTCCTGAGGCAGGAACACCTCGTCGGTGCTCCGCAGGTGCTTCAGCTCCTGCCTGCTCCTCCAGTAACCTGCCGAGCCAAGCCAAGCCTAGTCAGGAATATTCACTCGGCCCCAAACACAATGGTGCTCATTTATGAAACAAGTGTGCGGGAAAAAATCTGCGCATACAGTCGTTTCCCCGCAAAGCTTGCGTTTTCCCGCCGCCTCATCTATCAACGCCCGATAACTCTTACACTGTAATTGGCAATAAGCAAAACGTTTCATGACATCGGAGCGGAGGGTTTCATGCGCTGGTTTCTGCGCTAGTTTGCGCCGCTCGTCCTCACATGGGTGGGGTTATTCAACCCCCTCTGAGCGGCAGCAAAGAAGCAGCGGCTCGCTTACCTGCTCCAAGTCCGGCAACAAAAGCGGCCCCCAGGCAGGACATCTCCCGGTCGTGCTGCCTGGCGACCTTCCGACCAAACAGGTCTGCCGTCAGCTGCATGACGAAATCATTGTAGCAAACCCCACCGTTCGCCCTTGGGGGAGGGGGGGGGCCGAGAGAGATAGATGAGAGACAGGGGGAGATAGGAGAGAGAGAGAGAACGACTATAACAACACAGGCGTGCAGCCATAATGAATTCATTTAGATGCTTTGCTAAGACTCCACACCGACAGACGCACTGCAGCCGAAACACAGGCAGCGCGGTTATGGCTGTCTGACACCACTCTTGTTTGAGGAAGTTGGTGTCAACGGGATCATGTGACATCTAGCATCACTACACGATTCCGTAAGTATTTATACTATATAATATCAACTCATAATTAATATCTGAATATTAATTCACATAAAGTACAGTGGAACACAATTAACATGAGGTGATTCAGTGGTCGCTGTTATCCAAAGCAACTTTACAATTAGTACAAGGAGCAGATAGGGCATCGTGCTGAAGGATGCTTACATCCAGGTGAGTCAACTCTGGGACTCGAACCCACGACCATTCAGCTGGGAGTGCCACACCCAGACCGCCCACACAGAGAACAACGTATTACTGTGCCAACCAGTGTGCACAGTCTGCCGAAAGTAGTTTAGGCTTAATGTAGATCCTCTGTAACCTGACATGCCAGAGGAAATGTTGTCACAAGTCCATCTGGGGAGCCGTACATCAAAACTGTTTGTGAATGGCTGTACTTTAAAAACATACTTGGCAGTTGATTGGGTGAACCATCTGGTCGTTTTCGCTGTCGGCACCATGGTCAGCACACCTAAACCACGCCCGTATAGCTATAAACACGACGCTGATTGGAAAACCAGGCCCGTATAGCTATAAACACGACGCTGAATGGAAAACCAGGCCCGTATAGCTATAAACACGACGCTGATTGGAAAACCACGCCCGTATAGCTATAAACACGACGCTGATTGGAAAACCAGGCCCGTATAGCTATAAACACAACGCTGAATGGAAAACCAGGCCTTATAGCTATAAACACGACGCTGAATGGAAAACCAGGCCCGTATAGCTATAAACACGACGCTGAATGGAAAACCAGGCCCGTATAGCTATAAACACGATGCTGATTGGAAACCACGCCCGTATAGCAATAAACACGGCTTTCCAGACTGATTCTCACGGTGAAATTTAACTGAAGCTCGCGAGGCTAGAACCTCTTAGCTCTCATTAGAAAGTCCTGGCGAGTCACTTGACCTTTCACCTCTGCAGGATTTCCTAATGTGAAACACAGCCATAGTGAATGAACAGAGCTGTACCTTATCTTGGTGATGGGGATGTTCGTTTCTCTCAGCATGATGTCATACAACTGTTTGTTTCTAGAAAATAAAGAGACACACAATCACAAAACACAGAGGAAGTGAGCTTCGGAAATAAATATTTGTATACATTTCCTTGTCCAATAATATCAGAAGACTGTCAGAAACTGTATACATAGTTTAAACTAGATGTTATTTGACTGACTATTTTACAACCAGAATTTAATTAAAGGCAGGGTCAGTCATTCTTGCTAACTTCGAGATCAAATCAGAACAGTATCGCTCCGCAGGCCTCCGCGGGCCTCCACGGGCCTCCCCAAGGGCGGCGTAGTATTACGGCGTTGTTGTTGTGAGCGGTGTTCACCACTTTGTTTATGTTCCTATTTACAGTTGGAATCGAGTTGGAACCTCTGTTCAATTGTATTCTCTCTGCTGGAGGTATATTTAATTCAAATACAAGTGTCTCAATCTTTTGTTTGTCCATGTGAACGCAGGGCTAGTGGATGTGCGTGGCCCACAATGCACCATATAGCGCACTTACTATAGTGTGACATCTAGTGGCAGAAAGTCATACAGGACAACTTTACACATCACAAAGCGTATAGTGAAAATGCTCTACCAAAATTGTAATGTGATATTCTCGCACACACACACACACACACACACACACACACAAAACAAAGACGCAGAAAAACACACAAATAGACAGACATACGGGTCAAACACAGCCACACACACACACACACACACACACACACACACAAAACAAAGACGCAGAAAAACACACAAATAGACAGACATACGGGCCATACACAGCCACACACACACACACACACAGACAGACACACACACACCTGAAAGCAATAGACTCCAGGATGGCCCGTACCAGGTGGCCCTTGGTGGTGGATGGTTTGAGGCCCATGAACGATGCACAGGCTTTGGGGTCGTTCAGAGGAGCCTGTGAACATATGTGTAGGAGACCCAACATAAAGCTGTGTCCTTTAGTTTCATAGAAATAGAACACAATACCATAATGTGAAATATTATACAATATAACTTAATATAATATTACATTTATTTTTTAAATATAACAATAAAATAGAGTTTAATCTAATAATAAATATGATAATGTAATGAAACATTAATAGTACATAATATATCAAGTGACTATTCTAAGCTTTGCGAAACACTTGTGAATGGTACCGTATGAAAGCTAATGATTGAGCTAAACAGTGCACAGTTGGGCTGAACAAATATTCACTGAGCGAGTAAAGCTTTTTGCATATACTGTATACATGATGGTGACACACACTTACACAAATCAGTACACAAACGGTAGGCAGAGGGAGAAGGGAAAGATTGGCACATTAAAAGAAAATCACAAAAATACAGTATAAGCAAAATGGCGATATGAATGTAAGGACATTTGTATACGTCGTTATAGACTTATGCTTAAACCAAACAGACACACTGCTGTGTGAAATGTATACCCTGCCATAAACGTGTGCGAGGCGGAAGAGGGAATCACAACAGTTTCCGTGGGAAAGTAATAAATCCATGCACTGCTCTAACTGGGTATTTTATTCATCTATACACCATGTAGGTGTCTTCTTGGTTCTGTTTACACTCGGACCAAGGCAAGTTAAGAGAGTATAGGTGGCTGGAGAGAGCACAACGTCCTTGGCAGTTTTATGGAAGTGTTTTGTGTGTGTGTTGTAAAAGAGCTGCTCTGAAACACTGTTTCTTGCCAGCAACTATAACTATGGATGCACCAATAGATCAGCAGGAGATCGGAATCGATGTCCCCTCAAAATACAAAATCGTGGTAGTTAGATTTTCCTTTCTAATGGCCGATACAGAAAACCAATCTTTGTCATCAATGAAATTGCTGTCAATTCACCATTAATTTAGCCTTTTCTTGATTTCATGAGTTTCCCTGGATAAAAAAAATAAATCAAAAGTATGAATAATATACAGTACTGTATATAAAAAGTATATAATTGGTATTGGTCGATTCTGCAGACTGAAATGATTTAGAACATTTAAAAAAGATAAGTCCATCACTAGCTCTAACAAATCAAATACAAGCTCTTTAAGAGGAAATAGAAATGGATTGTCTCTTGTTTAGAACTGACTCTTGATGACAACATGACTCAGCGACACAAAAACACACTGCACGCACACATGCACGCACCCACACACACAGACAGACACAACTGTACCTGCAGCCCGCTAAAGGAAGGGACAAAGCACACTCCGTCGGCGTCTGTCACACTGTCGGCCATGTCACTTGTCTCCTGGACGTCAGAGAATAGTTCTGCAATAATGTACGCGCACGCACGCACACACACACATACAGACAGACAGACGCATGCGCACATGCACACACACAAAGACACGTACAGATGCACACGCATGCACACACACACACACAAAGAGAGAGAGCTATCACCCACTCCCCCAGCAATGCGCCTGGTGCAGCAACCAATCAGAGAGCTCACTGTTCAGCGTAGTGACCCCGGTCAATGGCAGCGCTCTCTCTCACCCACCGAGCCTCTCCGCCCACTTGATGGCGGTGCCAGTGTCCGCTGCGTTGCCCTCTGCCAAATATACCACCTCCGGGCCAATCTTCCACCCTACCACAGGGTACAGACCTATGGGCACACAGGCAGGGCTGGCTTGGTGTATTATGTAGATCTATGGGTGTAACCCGGCTATACGTGGAGCGTGATCCCAGTCGTTTCCTCCTACTGGGCGGCTTAGACCTCTGGTTCAGTTTGAAACATTTGGACCGTTGCTACGGTTTTGATGGCCTCATCTAGCTCTACCACCAGACGTAAACATAATAACCCACCCTGATTGGACCGCCAGCAGGGTGGCTGTGCGAACGCTAACGCGGTCAGAGTTTCCAGACCGTAATCTCAGCGAGAAGAAATTGAGAAAATTGTCTAGGCCAGGCCAACTAATTTAAAAACATCCATGTTCAGGGTTCACGTGTAGACACATGGAACACTTAGCTTGTAACACCAGCGCCGTTATCTCCTCTGTTAGACGTCAGCACAGTTATACCCTTTGTTTACATATGCCGTATTTGTTCATAGGCTTGAAATCATTCAATTTTGCTTGCATGTGCATGGACATTATAATTTTGTACCCTTCTCCAGCTTGCTGGAGCTGCTGCCCCCGCGACCCGACTCCGGTAAGCGGCAGAAGATGGATGGATGGACCCTTCTCCTGACTGATATCTTTCAACAATGAGATCCCTCTGTTGATTTGGAAGCTCTCTGCGGACCATGGCTCATGCTCTGAGATGCAACTAAGAAAATGTCAGAATAATCCTAGAAGAACATCTGAACTTTATTTGTGATTAATCAGAGTCACTATAAATGATGGCGTGAATGAAGGTGTGTAATGACTTCTATTTAACATGAGTTTGTATGCGATTGGTTCATTCTGAACACAGCCACATCCCCAGTTATAAGAGGGTGTGCACACTTATGCAACCAGGTTATTGTAAGGTTTACATTTTTCATTTCCATTCACGTTATAGGTCACATTAAAGGTGGAAAACGTTCTGACACGATTTATCTTTGTCTCATTCTTTTACATCACAAAAGCCTGGAATTTTAACAGGGGTGTGTAGACTTTTTGTATCCACTGTATACACAGTTTATGCTCCCGAATCCTACCTACAGCAGGTTTAAGCACTGCATTTGCATTACCTGCTACAGAGGTGTGCGGTTTGCTTCCGGTATTGATGTCCATAAAGGTGCCCGTTCCCATGGTGATCTTGACGTCGCCGACGTCAAAGCAGCACTCGCCAAACATGGCCGCCTGCTGGTCAGCCATCTGATATAGATCATATACGACAAATTTACCATGAGAGTCGCGTCAACTCCATTCAAGCCAATGGGCTTTTTGTTTTCTTCACAGCAATGCCAGATCGTGGAACAGTTCCCGGAAGATAGCCGCAAATACTAGAAGCGCCCTTGAAAATATATTACAAATGTAAAAAAGATGCTTTTCTTGACTATTAATTACCGAAAATTGCAGTTATGTATCTGTATTTGTCGGTTCAAAATGGCCGCCAATCACTTCCTGGAACTATGCTGCGTCTACGTGGATAACTTGACCACTGATAAATTCAGTTGGCATGACTCTCTTCTACATGGCTCTGGGTTGAGCGGTACACAACTGTACCAGTATTTGTACTATTTGCATTGTCCTTTCACTTGCCCCTTGCAGTACTGTCAACTACCTAGTTGGAACTGTACACAGCAAATGTAAAACTGAAGTTAAAAGTTAAATAGTTTCAATTGTAAAGCCATCCACACAACGTGAAGTACTTTTTTTCTCAAAATCAACGGCTAACACTGGAAGCTGGGGCTGTCAACAGACACCAAATGCATTTGCACAAAACAAATCAATGGACTTTTTGCGTCACAGCAGATAAACAGACAAATTAGATAACGGCAGACCCTCCGCTCGTACATTGAGCAATCTCTCTCCATGTTGATGCTCAGTTTTACAAATGAACAAGCTGGCCTAAACACACGATTACAAGGAATCAAACTCAATGATTAAAGTTGAGCCCGTATTTATGACCAAGATCAGAGACAGGGAAAACAATAACAACGAACAAGAGATTAAAGAATGATTATGTTTTGTGTATAAAATTAAGAACATCTGTATGTTGGTCAGCCTGTTGCTATGACATTAGAAGTAATATTGTATGGCGGTATATAAATAAGACACTCACCAGTGACATGATGGGAATTGATACGCCAAAGATGGAGGAATCTGTGTTACCAAAGTGATGGCTGGTGCATAATAAGGAAGGAACAGTTTTATCATTACAAATGCACACTTGCTTTTCTCCAGGACAATTCATTCTGTTCTCACTAATGCAAATAACAACAAGAGTCCTGCCTTCAAAGTAGCATTGTGTAAAGTTTCAGCCCGTCCAAAACCTACAGCATCGTCCAGGCAGAGCACGTTAGATTATTTGCTTAATGCAATTTAAGTTTCTTAACTTCAGAATTGTATTTAAAATATATACATTATAATAAAAGACACATTTGGGGGACCTGTGGCATAAGCGGTAGCTCCAATGCTCTGGGAGACCTGGGTTTGAATCCGGCCCGAGGTCATTTCCCAATCCTTCCCCAATACCTCTATTATTCGCTTCCTGTCTCTCTACACTCATGTCATATCTGTTAAAATAACAACAACAAAAAAACTAAAATGTTATTAAATTACTAAAATAATAATACAGGACAGTATTTGACAAAACAAAAAACACACAATAAGATGGTAAAAATGTACATTTTAACTGCAATAATTACACAACCTTTAGTTTCTGTCTAGCATGTGACCCCTCTCTGACCCGTCAATACACACGCTACCGGTTCAATGGCTGAGCATAGAGCACACGTGCGGTTAAACTAGGGCTTAAGTGAACACAGGCAGATTGTTGACTCACCCCGTGTTCTCTACGCTGGGTAAAATGGAGTAAGGCAGCGAAACAAGTGAGCAGAGAAACCCACTCCAGGACATCTACGAAGAAATACACATTAGAAACGGAAACAAAGAAAAAAAAAACCACAATGCACTATACAACACACATACCATAAGTAAACATAACTAGCAAAATATAGGCGTAATAACTACAGTTCAGTCAGGACCATTACAGGCAAAAGAGAATATTCATTTTCATTTGTGGTTATTTATATTTGGCAGTATGGATTTGTTCTGGGAGCTCCCTGCCACTCCTGTGCATAAATGGAATAAGCGCCAAGAATTAGTGTAGGCCAACTTTAAATAAGCTCCCCGAGCGAGTTTAGCCAATGGTGTGCTTTGCCGTGATTATCTGAGCAATCTGGTCATTGTGAACAGCTGGACAATTAGCTGATTCAGATCAGATGATGACTGAGAGTGTGGCTTGTGTTTGACTTTGTGCCTGACCGAACGCCATGCTCAATTTCAGTAAGCACCGAGCAGCAAAAGACGATTCTGATGTCGCAAGCTTCAGTTTGAAATTGCCTCTTGTCTGAAGAGCTTGGAAATCGAGGGGTTTCAGGACGGTAAACCGGGCGTGTGGCCAATCAATGTCACTGTTAGCTATGGGCGTGGTTTAGGCGTGAAGGAGACTTAAATCAACTCGAAAAATACAACACGAAAGTGCCAAAACCTGCAGTTCCATCGAATGGCCACTTGAGGCTTACTGCAAAAGGGAGTCAATCCCCATAGACTCCAATGCTAAAATGTCTGACTTAAAGTATTTCAATGTGTGCCCTATAAAAGGGTTAACACCAAGCCAACACCGCTAAATCAAGAAACACACATGTCAGAGCCCAGCCTGCAGACTGCTCCTCAACGTGACAGGCTATCAAAACAGGACATGCTAGCAGATCACATTAAGGTAACTACAGAGGCAATAATTTCGGTTAGGCTAGTTAAAGTCCAGATTCCGTTAGCAACATGCCTGTAGGAACCCAGGATGCATACAATAGGAATAGCTCAGACCTGGTATGTGTCAAACATCCCTGTGGAACTTGCGTTTGAGTAGTCCGTCGCATGGACACGTCCTGGAACAAATAGTGGGACACAAAGAGATGAATGAGAAACTACTACTATGAGAAACCCATTCATGAATAGTTCAACATGAGCAACCCCCGCCCCCTCCAATTCCTCAACAAATAAGTCCTAAGGAATTTGCAATCACTGCAGTCAAAGGCAAAGAAATAAATTGTAATTACATTCTCACAGTAATACATGTTAAAACATCCACCTTTTGTGAGCTTGTATAGGAGCCAGGTATCTATTGTTCCAAAGCAGCAGTTGCTGTCAGCAACAGCTTGACTGAGCTGCAGAGAGAAACAACAAGATAGAGATAAAATAAAATCTCTTTTCTATTATCTAGGGCCACACAATACATGTGATAAAGGAATGTGGCAGGATGAGTATGCAGATACCTTAACATGCATAAATCGCCTTCGCTTCTTTAAAGTGACATACATGCTTTCCAACTTAATGCTTATTCTGCACTAATTTATACAAACTAGGGATGCACCGATTGCATTTTTCATGGCCAATTCGATTACTGTTTTTTTTTTTTTTTTTTTTTTTTGCCTGACTTGACAGTTTCCGATTATTTGCCGATTCCAATTTTCACAGTGCTTTCATTATTTCTTTTTTAGCTCCATGTTATTTAGACAGATGCAATTCATTTTATATGTAAAAACCTTTTACTTAGCTGCCAAAGTTCGCCGTCCATCAAAGTAATTTGTTGACAGTCCCTTAGTAGCATTTGTCGTCTTATTAAACTTTTACGAGGCAGCGTTCGGTTAACTGAACGTAACTTACTCTTTTCAGTGAGTTGAATAATAGGCCTCGTATGTAAATAGATTTGATCTGTGTTTATTTTTTTTTTTAAATAGTGATGTTCAAAGTGTATGGTCAGTGTAATCCATTTAGAGTAGCCTACCTACGGTTAACTTCCTGACATTGTTGATGGTGGTTTTATTTTACTCCAAAATCTAATTGTTCAGAGTCACGGTCACTCTCGTAGCTGGGTGGCTTGGTGCCAGGCTTGAAACTCTTTAAATAAGGATTTTACGAAAAGTCAATGTAGAAAATGTATGGGGATTTTACTTCCGGCACCAGAGCCTCCCAGAAAAATGAGGCAGTTACTGCTGCGCTCTATACGATCGGTAAGGCATTATATATTTTACCGACTGCAGGTCACAGCGGTCATGCTAAATATGTTCAGATTTCAACCGGCCCGTTGATTGGTGCGTCTCTAATACAAACAAAATAACCTTCAAAAATAAACTATAATAATAATAATATAATAATAAAAAAAAAAAAATCATTATTGATTAACCATTAAATGATTAGGATGATAAGTAAAAGATAACATATTTTTCAGTAACCATTTAAATGACAGACTGAAGTAATAGACGTCAATGATTTACTAGCGATTATCAAGTCATACACCGCAAGCAGATAGTCTTTTATACACAGATCAGCCCTTCACTTGCTTATATCTTGGTGTCGGTGTGACTCAGACACACCACCACTCTGCTCCACAGGCAGGTCATCTGATTATGCACTATGACTCGTTATGATATATTGTTTGAACGTATCACTATATTGTGTAACTCTGGACTAGATTTAGTCATGTAATCATTCCCGTTAATTTTCTCTGTATCAAAAGGGCAGTTGGCCCCAAAAAATGGCAACTTTGGTTCTCCAAGTTCTTTTGCCACTAGCAATACGCGCGCGCACACACACACACACACACCTGTTTATAGTGCGCCAGGGCCCACACCAGGCGAAAGGTGACGTGCTGAGGGGAGAAGACAATCAGGCTGGCAGCCAGGAAACGCTTCCTCCGTGACATGAAGTACAGCACCTTCATCAGGCTGTGGATTCCCTGGTTGCCACGGAAACAATCACATTCACATTTCAGCGGCACACACACACACACAGAGACACCAGATTGAAATGAATGTCATGCGCATGGCACGCTCCTCTGTGTGGCCACAAACATTCCAAAGAAGGTATTCTTTCACCCTGGTGTTGTGCAGGAACGATAAAAATACAGTTGGTGTTTTCAGATATAACTTCATATTCCAACCCTCTTCGGTTTTTGAACTTCTTAAAAAATATATAATAATAATAATAATAATAATAATAATAACAATAATAATAACAATAATAATAACTAAACAATGTTTAGACCAAAGCAATGTATATCCAAAACATAAATATACTGCATATTAGGTTTTTAAATTATGTCACTCACATGACATGAGACGACATTTTAGTCTGTACAAAAAGAGCTATTTTATTCTACATTGAGCTGATCGGTCCTCTAGCCTCCTGAGAACATCCTGATCTCGCAAGCTACAATTTCATTTAACCTTAAGAGTCTGCAAAAGTGTTTGCTATAAAGGCGGTGCTAATACATTTCAATCAACCTCCCTTACATGTGACTTGGGATGCAACGATTAGACATTTTAATGGAACGATTATAGTCTGAGGAATAATCATGGTTTCACGATTATTATGCATGAATTTCACTACACCAGCAATGTCGTTTTGAAGAGCGATGTAATGCCATTATATTCTGCTTTACTGCCAATGGCCCAACTCTTAACACCGTGTCCTAACTGGATGCGACAGCAAGCAAGCGTCCGACTATCGCGTTTAATCGGACGCTTCATGTCCTCACTGAATCCGTCAGAATTTACATTCGATTAAGCCATGTAAACAAACCACGTAGCCTACCTATTAGCAGTAGCACACTTGTTGGAAAGGCGGATAACAGTAGGAACATT
>JAODTR010035773.1:0-20782 GCA_025399935.1 Amblyopsis rosae | reverse complement strand
GTCCGAGGGTCCAAACCTTAATAATTCATCCGCATGAATTTCCAATGGTGGCGTGGTTAAGCTGCTGGATCACTACACTTTACTGAGGACAAAAAGCTAAATTAGACTATTTGTCCAAAGCGCCATTAGTCAAGACAAACTATAACACTAGAGCATCTGAATTAACAGATTATCCCAATAAAAAAGATAATCAGGAGTAGACTATAGACTACTGCATGCTTGCAAATATGTTTGACAACACAAACAATATATAAAGTAGGAATATCGAAGATGTTTTTGCTTATTGCCAACTGTGTGCTCACACGCCCCCACATTGCTGTGACGTCATGACGTCGTGTGTTTATGTCGGCGAACTTGGGCTTGAGAAATCTTGCCTGAGTTACTGACTTGGAATTCCGACTTGAATGAGCGTTCCGTTGCATTTTTCCGTGTCTGAGGTAGTTTTTTTCTGAGTTCCGAGTACAATCGATTGCACCATTAGCCGGCAACGGTCATTAATGAAGTCAGTGTCGTGAAACTTTGCAAATGCGTAGTAGAAGTATAAACTGGAGAAAAACTGCTTTTTCAGCTTTATTTTAGGGGAAAATTACCGTTTTAAGATGATTGCATCTGTGACTTGTGATCGTACATGTGCAGTTCTTATGTCCCAATGGTAACTGAAAGTGCAGTTATGGCTCTCTCCCTATTTATGCCATTAAGTACTTCCTAAATAAATGTCCGGGCCTTTCAAAGACGGCTACCGAATGGTAAGACTTGCCTATAAGGAGTTTGATTATACTCAGTTGGTCCTTCCCCAAAATTGCTATAAAGCACAGTTTACTTATTCAGCAAGCCTTTCCTGGCCTTAACCGTGTATTAAATACATCCAAAATCAAGGTTATGTGGTTTGGTAGGAAGCTCAGCTCTTCTTCCGCCGTGATCACTACAGCTGAGGGTAGGCAGCTTGAGCTAATCACCAAAACAAGTACCTGGGGGTTTGGCTTGACAGCACGCTCTCTTTCTCTAAACAAATCACTAAGCTGCAGGCCAAGGTGAAGAGTGGACTTAGTTTAGGTTCAGATTCCATTATAGATTTTGGAGATTAAGTTTACAGGTCTGCAGGTAGTGGAGCTCTTGCATGGCTTGATGTGCTCTACCATTTAGCCATTAGGTTTGTCACCAATGCCCCTTACCGGACACATTACTGCACTCTGTATAGCACTATGAACCTCTGTATAGCACAATGAACCTCTGATGTTTATGTTTACAAAACCCCCTTAGGCCTCTCTCCCCCCTATTTGAGATGTCTCCTACACGCCTCATCCCTGCACCCATTCCACTAATTGTATTCAGTTAAAAATCCCAAGCAATCCAAAGCCCAAAAATCTTCCTGCACAGAACTATGCAATTATTTTTGTTTCTATAGCTATATTTAAAAAACACAATTTCCAACTGCTTTCAATGATGACGGTTCTTTTTACTCAATCATTGCTCTTTTTATTGTATGCTGTCAGCTCATTTCTTGTCATGTGTACATATATTGTTTTTAAATAGCTTTCTCATGGTTTGGTGTAATGTTATAGTTTTTATGCTTTTGTGTTGAATATTATTTGTCTCTGTGTTATGTTGTTGTTTGTTAGTACTGTTATTTATCTACTTTATACTTAATGTTTTAATTACATTTTTTATTTTATTCCCTACAGGATACCTATTTTAACCTCCGTCCAGGCCATCATTGTAAGTAAGAATTTGTTCCGACCTGCCTGGTAAAATAAAGGTAAAAAAACCTAACCAAGCTGGCAGGTGCAATATGCCCTTTGATAAAGCATTTTGATGCATGTCCCAACATCAAAAGCGAACCGGCAGTTAGACAGATGTAATTATTTGGTGGGCATGTAGACTATACTGTACTATACTATATTTGGGTCACATAATCAGAAATAAATTATGTGATGATGAAGATGTGCAGCGCCAGTGCTGCAACTTGTATGCACAAGCCAATATGCTGTCACGCACAAGTTTTGGATCAGAAAAGTATGGTTTGCCAGCGTTGTTCTACATCTAAAGCCATTGCCCAATGCACGTGGGACTAAAGTTGAAGAGTTTTTTTCTCCGCATTTGGACTTCGAACTGCGTGCAGATTATCAACGTATTTTACCTGTCCCGCACTAGTTAATGTAAGTAACAACCTCATCGTGCAGTATAAACATAATATTAGGCATGACTTAGGACAGTTATGTAGAATCATGAATATATTATTATACGACAAGAATTAATGTGAGCAACAAAGTTATGAATACTACATAACAGTTGGATCAATTAATTATTGTGAAAGGGAGCGTGGCTGGTCTAATAAAATGTATAGTATATTTCTGCTCAATATAGTGTATTTTTCCAATGGGCACGCTCTGGCCCCCCCAAAAAAGATGTGAGGTTATATAGACTACAAGCTTATAGGGTATGGTATTTGTGTAAAAACACCAATGTACCGAAAATGTACCAAACCGGGACTTCTGAACCGCGGTGTGAACCGAACCTGGAATTTAGTGTACCGTTGCACCCCTATAATGTATAGATAGGAACTGTAACTACATGTATTGTAATTGATAATTGTGTGTTATTTTGTTTGCTGATATGGAGCCAAGGGTCTGCAATAAAGTGGAATTGAATTAAACTTATACTGGAGCCACATTAAGGCCACAGTGTAGCTGTTGAATGTTTCATAACCACATTTTGCAACAATTCAACTGAGACTGGCAGTAGAATCAGGCTCCAAATGGAATCATTGAATGTTCGACAATACAGGGTTACGTCAATGCAATATTAGGATTTTTACCTGCAAAGCCTCAAAGATGGCTTTCCGGTACATGGATTGCTTGTTATAGGTGGGCTGGTGAAATGCGGAAGAGAAAGAGCTCAGAGGCATGAGTTTCTCCACACACACCTAGAGAAGACAGAGAAACAGAATCTGAAGAACTATAAAAAGGCAATGAGAATAATACATATTTTATAACCTCAGAGTGCTCACATTTACCATAACTCCATTACCACAAGCTGGCTGTGGAATTTAAAGACGTAGTGTAAAACTGGTAAAGTTAAAGGTGATTTTATTGTCACATACACATACATGTAGCGAGATTGATCTTCAGCACTTAACCCACTGCATTTTGCCTCTTATTTTAGCCCAAGCGTTTGACAAACATTTGTACAGATGCACATACAACCACAAACAACCATCCATTTAGTTATACCCCATATTTCTGGTAGTTTATGGTTAATTCTAACCAGTAATGTGGCAATAAGGCAAACATCAATAGAACAAGAACATGCACATACCATACAGTATCGAAGCAACAAAAGGCTATGATGCACCAAGCCAACTGTGACAAGGTGTTTCCTTGTTGGACTGCCATCACCACTGAGTGGGAGTGAATAGTGAGGCTCAGGCAAATTGTAGAGATTTCAGTAGAGATAACAGTTAACACTATTAACCACCAACGTCAATCAACGTTGTGTTTTTAAATTGTTTTAAATTGTTTCAATTTCAATGATGTAGTTGTACAAAATTTAGATTAGCAAGACCCCAATCGTTAACAACAATTAGCATAGTTGAACGTGGGTACCCACAGGTGCAAAGTGTTCTCACTCTCCTCCCGAGAAATCAGCTCCTGCTGAATGTCCACATTAGCGGAAACAATAAATTGTTAAATAAAAAAACGATTTTACATGGATATTAACCCTCAAAGGGCTTTCAATACAATAGTGGTTTACTGTAAATATAAAGATGATCTATAGGTAGTACAAATTCTTCAATGGGCTATAGGTGTTTTTAAGCAGCTCACCTGACCGTATATAATATGTTGCGAGTAGGCTAGCAGTCCACAACATTGAACAAACTGCACAATGGCAAATCATGCAAAACAACAAATGCCCAGGAGAATTTGGAAATGCTACAGATCTTGCACTGGAATGAGTCTGGTGTGAGTTCAGGCACAGAGGTGGACAGTGACCGAACAACGAAGATAACTGCTGCAGCCATCAATACGATATACAGCATATTGTATGACGATAGAAAAACATCTATCGATCATATTATCATTTATATCGTCGTGTTACATATCACAATCTGTTCTGCAATATTTTTGTTATTCGTAAAGCTTTTATTGCATTTACAGTCATGTAATTAGGTTTCTTGTCAACTCTGTAACTCCACAACACTGTCTATCTCTCCTCTGCTGAGCTCCGTGTGTGTAAGTGTGGTAGGTCTGAGCCCTGCCCACGATGAAATGGAACAGAGGAGATGTCACGAACTACTGCCCTGCAGCTCCCCCTGCTGAAGTGCTCGGCTTCACCGGCTTTCTGAAGCCACCACACCCCTATCTTCCTCAACACCTGCCCGACGCATCTGTTTTGTGTTTGCTTATTAGTTAGGTATATTAATGTCTGTTGGTCTGGAAAGGGTTGTGGGTTATTGATTCTTTGTCATGCTGGCTGTAGTGACACAGCAGCATTTATTTAGGTACCAATCCTGTAATGACAGACTTGAGCTCAATTGTTCCAAGGTAATTAAAGAAAAATGTATTCTTCTCCCTGCATCTGACTCCTTGACAGACCGTGACAGAATAACCCACCTTGTTAATATGGAGTCAGCAGGTAAACCCGAGCTCACTGGGGTGATACAGCGTGTAGAGGAACACGGGGAGATGCTGGAGAAACTCAGGACCACTATGGACCAGGTCCTCCGAGTCAACAACCGTCTCGAACAGACCCCGCACCACGCAGAGCCTATACCCAGCACCTCCACTCCGACCCCGCCTCACGATCTGCCTTCCAGAGACCTTACTGGGGTTATGCGACTTTCTCTTCCCCAGGTGTACGATGGGGCAGCATCCCGCTGCCAGGGTTTCCTTCTCCAACTGGAACTGTACTTTTCCACCACTGCCCCCACAGCAACATATCAAGAGAGGGTATCAGCCCTCATTACCTGCCTCACCGGCCGGGCTCTGGCTTTGGCAAAATCAGTGTGGAAGAATGACAGTCCCCTCGTCGACGACTATGTGGCGTTCACTCGCCTTTTCGCAGCAGTCTTCGACCATCCTCCAGAAGGGAGGGTTTTGGGTGAACGCCTGTTTCATCTGCGGCAAGGCACCAGGACTGCAAGGGAATTCGAGCTGGAGTTCCGCACTCTGGCTGCGGGGTCTGGATGGAACGATCGCAAGCTTATCGACCATTTACGATGCTGCTTGTGGGCGGATGTCTGGCAGGAATTGGCATGCCGGGATGCAACGTTGGATTTCGACCAGCTGGTGGACATGGCCATCCGGTTGGACGCCTTCCTACAGGCTCGGGGGCGCACCGGCGGTGAATCGGGTGTTCCCGTCGCTCCACATGCTGGGGCAACGCCCATGGAAGTAGGTGTTATGGGTGCTGAGGGAGGACCCGGGTGTCGCTGGGACCAGTGCACCTTCTGTGGCAGAAGGGGGCACTATGCGGCATATTGTCACCTGTGCTCCTCGGGTCTAGGAAGCGGCAACGCAGGCCCTCATGCATCATCCCAGGTAAAGCCCACAACCCCACTGTCCACTACATAAATGCGTATCCTTGTAAAATTCCCTAAGTTTCCTAGCTCTCCACCACTGAAGGCCCTTATGGATTCAGGAGCAGCGGGTAATTTTATAGGCAGACAGCAGACCCTTAGGTTCGGGTCTGGTGCTTTATTTCACTGTTCAGGTCACTATGACCACGCAACCTACCCACACTGAACAGATTTCCATTTTTGTGATAGACATTCCCTCCTGTCACGTGGTATTAGGGCTTCCCTGGTTATCGGTGCATAATCTATGTGTATCTTGGCCCAGTAGGTCTATTGAGGGATGGTCGCATGAGTGTCTGGGAAGGTGTATTCCGGTTTCGCTAAGGGCCACCATGGTGGAGAGTCCGAACAGTGCCTCCGACGTTCCAATCCCTATTGAATATGCTGACCTATCACAAGCAGAGACCGAGGCTATGGAAACATACGTCTCGGAATCCCTGCAGCAGGGGTTCATACATCCCTTCTCTTCACCTGCATCTTCAGGTTTCTTTTTCATGAAGAAGAAAGACGGTGGTCTTCCATGCATAGATTATCGACCACTTAACAAAATCACCCTCTCATCGCTTCCGTGGTGGAATCTATGCATGGTGCGCGCGCTTCTTTACGAAATTGGACCTTCGAAGTGCCTACAATCTTGTGCGTATCCGAGAGGGGGACGAACATAAGACAGCGTTTAGCACTACGACTGGCCATTACGAATACTTGGTCATGTCGTACGGTCTTATGAATGCCAGTCTTTCAGGCATTCATGAATGTGATCTTCAGGGACACGTGGGGTTGGGTGTTGTAGTGTACATCGATGACATCCTGGTGTACACAATAACTCGCGATCAGCATGTTACTCTGGTTCATCGGGTGCTTGAGAGACTGCTGGAGCATGACTAATATGCAAAGGCTGAGAAATGTCTCTTCTTCCAGCAATCTGTCTCCTTTCTGGGATACCGCATCTCCGCGACCGGGGTGGAGAAGGAGACGGACTGTGTGGAAGCCGTGCTTGATTGGCCGACCCCGACCACGGTGAAAGCGGTACAGCGCTTCCTTGGTTTTGCTAACTATTGCCGGAGGTTCATTCGTGGGTTTGGTAAGGTCGCAGCTCCGATCACATCTCTGCTAAAGAGAGCACCAGCCAGGTTACAGTGGCATCCCGAGGCAGACAGAGCTTTCAACTCTTTGAAGGCCCTGTTCTCCTCTGCCCCAGTGCTAGCCCACCCTGATCAACACTCCATATCCACTATGGTCACATTATTGCAGATATAGGGCCTCATGTACTAATGATGTTAGCGCCCGATTTAGACGTAATTTTGTCGCACTTTGCGTCTAAAAACATGATATATATGAACAGCACGCACATGGTAAAACACTATTCTGTCTACTGAAGGAACAAAGGATCGCAAGTTGCGCTTTCCTCTTCATGCATATGCTTCATAGGAGGGTCGAGGGTAGGTTGTGTAACCCACATTAAAATTCATCAATGGGATATAACCTACCTTAAATGTACCTATAAATAGACAGTTCATAATTAGAATAAAAATTTGATAATTTGATTAGAATTACTAATAATAAAATCGAAATAGACGAGTATCCCTTTAAGACGTCTGGTAACTTACTGAGGTGACTATCCCTTTAAGACATTTTGTAACTTGCTGCGCTGCGTCAGCCATACGAAACAAGTGTGCAGGTCTGCCGTGAGGAGAGTAGAGCAGAGAAGAACTAAAAGTAAACTTAATATTTAGAGAAATAAACTGTCTTGGTTAACTCTGCCGAGTTGGCGAGGAACAAGAAGTTATTAAAGAAAGTTTTGGTAAGTTTGAAATATGCTTTATATCGACATTGTTCACATCAGAAATTAGCTTAATTGATATGTTGCCTAAAATAGACAAGACAAGAACATAAATGGTTTATTCGTTCATATTTTGTTTATTAGTAAGAAGATAGATAAAAAGATATGGTTATATGTACATTTAATTTAATAATTAAGCTATGTAATTGATTTAGCCTGTATTACACAGAGCATGTGTAGATGAAAGGAACCGACGGCCGAGTAGAAAATACTGTCACCATTTTATGATAACACTCTTTAGACAGACATGTTAAAATGGAATTTGATTCTGTATGACCTGGTCAGGGTTTTTTGTTTTGTTCCTTGTCTTTTTTGTTTTCATCTGCCTGTGTGAGGGTATGAGCGCTGCAACGACACAGGAAAGGACAACGGATTGCGAGTTAGACTCTTGATACGTACCTGAACCTCAAACTGCCAATGTGGATTTGCTGTGCAATATGTCGTCCTATAAGTGCGGTAGCAGTGTTGTTTATATTTCATTTTTTCAATTGGATATTGAAAGACTAACGTAATTCGGAATTGGATCGAACTGAACTGATTTGCCTTGAATTAAACCAGAGGATTTTGAACTTGAGTATTTTCCACAGAATTGATTTTATTTTCAGAACTGGATGTTGTGTTAAAATTATTATACAGTTAATGATTTGAAGTTGGGTCAATGTTGTATTTTACATGTACCTGAAAAAAAATTACAAAGGTCAATTTAAAAGGTGGAATTAACAAATAAGACTAAACTTATTAAAAAAATAGATATAATATAGATAATACTTATCAAAATAGTACATTTGAATATAATATAGGGCTACAGACTTTTGCCTAAATTAGAAAGTAAATTAAACTAAATTTAAATAACAAATTGATTAGGAAACAATCAACAGAATTTCTGCTTAATTACCATTGGGTTTAACAAAATCTGAATTAAGTATTGTGTATGTTTGTGTATAATTTTATCTGTGTAATTTATTCTTTATTGTAGTAATGTGCTGTTTTTTTATATTTAAAGTTTCAGTTTCAAGTCTGACCTTTTAGTACATTCCCACCACTCCTACTGAAAACCTAGAATTGGAACTGTAGCAGAAAATTTATAACTTTAGGTATACAAGTGCTACATACATCTTGGCCAGCTAGCCAGGAGTGGTGTTTAAAAAAGATTTTAGCTTTAATAAAACACAAACTTATCAAATTAAATATATAATTAAATTGTAAAATGGAAGTAGTTAGTTGGATAACTAACACTGATAATGAACTCTATGATTTGATATGATGATATTGAAAGGGGAAAATGAATGTGAATGACCTCCAGTCAAAGACAGGCAGACATGTCATTGTAGACAATACACATGCAACAGTTATAGAAGCTATAACATCACAATTAACATGTGATCTTCCAAGCAATACCTTGACAGATGTCACTTATCACATTAAAGCCTTATCCAGTGTATATAATATAGCTGTATTAAGTGAAACAGCCACAGAAATCTACCTCAAAAAGTTAAGAACAATAGCGAACCAATCTGGTAAGGATTTTGTTGCTGTACTTAGAGAGGAGCTCTCTTGCATTAGTGAGGCTGTCGAACCAGTTGAAACAGATATCCAGAGTGAAGACATGGACCCAAACGCCTGTGATTTTCAAGAACGTAATGCTCTTAATGATACAGCAGAGGACAGTCATCAAACCAGTGCTTCTCCCATGCAAAATGTTCAGCCTCCTACATGCAGTCAGTCACCATTGCAATTACCAGTTAAATGAAAAACACATCATATTCTAACTTCATGTGATCTCAAACTGAAAAAAATAGTGGTTGAACACAAAGTATAAATCTGAAATTAAAGACTTAAAGAAACAAATGGCTGAAATGCAGTCACAGCTTACACATATGTTACGACCTGGCTCATGGGCTGTATACCAAACAAACCAAACTCTTACTAACAGAATGACACAAAATGAGGTGTGAATGTCTGTAGGTGTATACTGAATATATGTGGTGCGTGTTGCATGCTAACCAAACTTAGAAACTAACCAAACTAAGGCACAAACCAACAACATGTGTGGTGCCAGGAGAGTCACACCGACAGTGTGCTGCAACACACCTATATAAGTGACAGGCACAGGTGCACTTAATTAGCCTAATTAGGACCTTTACAGCCAATAAGGACCACAGGCCTGCTAAAACTAAGCAGGGCCGTGACATGTGTCATGAATAAAGAGGGCACAAGCATCTAAAAAAAAAAAAAAACAGTACCCCAAATGCAAACCGCCGGGAAGCGACCAGTAATTACAATAACAACCAAGATATTGGTTGTTATTGGTTGTTATAACTATGATATTGTTTTCGATGTGGCGAAATGGGACTATAAAACCCCAATGTGATAGTGAACCAAATCCTGCTTTAGTTGCCACAAAGACAAAGCAGTTGAGAGGCAGCTAGTATGGGAAAATAAACAGGGTCACACAAAAACTGACAAGTTAAACTAAGATCAGTTCATATTGAGGGGCCTGGAGTCCTAAATGGGGACTCCTAAATGGGGACTGGAGTACACACAAAGTGCCTCAAAAAGAGAATGCACATTACTATAGCATGCTCTCAACCTAAACCTCAGTCCATCACCCTGCCAAAGGGATTAGTTGGAGCAAAATGCTCTGCAAAAGTGATTGTTGCTGAGAATGAGTTCAACTACTTATTAGATACAGGTTCAAGTGACAACGATTCCCAACTCATTCTGTAAGCAGAATCTGTCACACAAAGCCTATCAAGCCTATGAACAACCTACTTGAAGTAGAGCGTGCCAATGGTGAGAATGTTCTCTACATCGGCTATTTAGAGGTGAACATCACATTCCCCAAAAGTTGCTTTGGCCTGGATATTGAAGTGCCCACACTAGCATTGTTTGTGCCCGATATGCTTTCAACTCTGTCATCAGTTCTGATAGGAACCAATACCCTAGATGTCCTTTACGAACAGTACATATACATAAAGCTTCAGAACCCTCAGCCACTTCCCTATGGTTATAGAGTTGTTCTTAAAGTTCTGGAGAGAAGACAAAGACAAACAGTTGATTCCAGTATTGGTGTAGTAAGACTGCACAGCAGAGAACCAGAGAGATTTTCCATGTTGGTCAAACCAAAATGGTAGAGGGATCTATATACCGCATTCCACATAATGCTGGAAAATATGCAGTAGTTGAGACACCAAGGTCCTCTTCTTTACCAGGTGGCATACTGTTTGGTGAGTCTTCCAACTAAACTAACATGTTGTGTCCCTGTAGTTCTCAAGAATGAGTCAAACCACAATATAACAATTTCTCCGAAGAGTGTGATAGCTGATTTATGTACTATTAAAAGTGTTCAGAATGTCACTGACACAAAAGTACAAACAAAACTTGACCAAAACCAAAGAATCAAATTGGATTTCGGGAACTCTCCAGTACCCAATGAGTGGAAAGAGAGAATAACAGAGAAACTCAGATGCATGTCAGAAGTGTTTGCGCAACATGACCTTGACTTTGGACGTACAGACAAGTTTAAACATCACAGAAAGCTGAAAGATAAGACGCCTGATAAGGACAAAGCAAGGCCTATACATCCACAAGACATTGAGGCAGTGCATAAACATCTGCAGGAACTCGATGCTGAAGTAATCTGTGAATCTGAATCATTTTTCTCTAAACCGATCGTAGTCGTTCGATGGTGATGTCAAATTTTGCATAGATTACCGAAAACTCAATCTTCAACCGATAAAGGATACATATGCATTACTCAACTTGGAAGAATCTTTTTCAGCGTTGACTGGTTCCAAATGGTTTTCAGTGCTCTCTCAAATCTGGGTACTACCAGATCGAAATGGAGGAAGCAGACAAACACAAAATTGCTTTTGTGTGTCCATTAGGATTTTATGAGTTCAACCAGATGGCACAGGGGACCAAATGCTCCTAGTACATTCCAACGGTTAATGGAACAGTCTATGGGAGATCTTAACCTAAAAACAAAGTATTGGTCTTCCTTGATGATTTCTGTTTTATTTGATACTGGAAGAGCATGAAGAAAAACTCCTACATGTACTCAAACATCTGAAGGACTATGCTCAAAAACTTTTCCCAGAAAAATGCATATTCTTTTAGACATCTGTAAAATATCATGGTTACATTGTGTCTGAAAGACGAGATGAAACAGACCCTGAAAATATGTTGTCCTTAAAACCTGGTCAAAACTGAACAATCTACAATAATTTAGGTAATTCTTGGGGTTTTGAAGATATTACCGCAGATTAATTAAAGACTACTCAAAGATTGTGAAACCACTAAATTAACTCACTGCCAGATACCCATCAGTGCGGAAGCATAGGGTGAAAGTCAAGAACGAAAAATATCACTACCCTTAAGACCTTTTCGGTGGAAGATGGTCACAGGTATATACTTACCTCTGCAAGACTTCACGCAACGAGCTACATATGGTTATCTGCTCTGTCGACATTTGATTTCCAGCTGCAATACAGAGCCGGGAAGCAAAACCAAGATGCAGATGGACTGTCCAAAAGACCACACAGTGAACAAACACATTATGTAGTATGACAGAAGGAGATGGACAGGATAGATTAGTTCACACACCAACACATGGTGGAATCTGGTCCTTCCCCACTGATAGATGAGAGCACAGTAAAAGCTATTTGTGAGAAACATTTAATTCATACCAATGTTGATAGTGACCATGAGGAAACAACCCCTGGTATCACCTTGGTAACATCGCTTGCCCTTCATTCAAAAGCCATACCTGAAAGTTTTGAGGAGGAAGAGCAATTGGGAGGTTTACCAGTCATAAACCATCTGACGCCTACTGAAATAAAAGAAGAGCAAAGAGCTGATCCTTGCATTGGAGAAGTTATCAGAGTCTGGAGTCTGTCTGGAGTCAGGAGAAGTGCAGTTTCTGTACTATTGTGTACCCTGAAAACTGACTGAAAGTTGTCCAACACATTATTTTCACTTAGAAATTAAGAAAGCTGGGAAAGAACAAGTTTTTCCAGGATTTTGGACACAAACGATATCTTAGAGATTGGCCTAAAATTGTTAAAGTCTGTTGGGTCTAGACTAGGTTTTTTAAGAAGAGGCTGTACCACAATATGTTTAAAGTTATGGCCCAGAGGCTAGGAACAACAGTATGTAGCACCTCTTTCAAAAGTAGTGAGGGAGCAATGTCTGTAGAGGAGAAAGTCTCCATCAACGTGGCGAGTTTCACTGGCTCAAAGCAAGTTAGGGAGGCAGGGCATAGGACTAAGTCAGAGGGGTCATGATCAGTAGGTAAGATGTGAGACCTAATAGCATCAACCTTGTTGATAAAGACATTCAGAAAAGTTTCTGTATTTTTGGCAGTGGCATCAGGAATCACAGAAACCTGTTTATATGCAGTGCATTTAACAGTGCATTGCACTAAACAAGGATTTAGGGCTATGTGCATTTTTAGCAGTAATATCTGAGGAATATTTTGTTTTAGCTGCTTTAACAAGACGTTGATAAGATGTTAGGCAATCGCTCAGTATTTCGTAGGACACTTGAAGCTTATCTTTCTTCCATTTCCTCTCTGCTTTCCTACAATCTTGTCTATGAGCATGGGTCTCACAATTTAGCCAAGGTAGGGTTTTGACTATAGGTCGCCTAAGTTTGAGTGGGCCAATACTATCGAGAATGTCTGTTGTAGTAAACCGCTGTAACTAGCTCTTCTGTGCTTAGAGAGCGGGGAGTATCTGTAATGCTAGAAAAAGGGGACGCAATGAAGGAGTCAGAAAATGTCCTAGCAGTGGAGTGATCAAGTAACCGAATGTAGCAGTCTGGCATACAAGATTTAGGCAGTGGACAGGGTAGTGATACATAAAAAATCACAGGCTTATGGTCTAAAATGCAAGTAGCATCCAACTCAACCAGAAGAACAGGGAATCCCACAGATAAAACTAGATCAAGTGTATGGCCATGGGAGTGTGTAGGGCCAGTTACAGACTGAGATAGATTAAGAGTATATAAATTGTAAATACGGGACTAACCAGTGGTTTAGATAGACAACAGACATAGATATTAAAATCACACAGGATATGATAATTATCAAAGCTGGGCACAATCAATGATAGAAAATCTGAGAAGTCATGGATAAAGTCATTTTTATATTTAGGAGGTCTATACACAACTGCACAAAGCAGAGGTCAAACCAGTTCAACTTTAAATACTTGCACCTCAAAACTATATTTATCAACAGGCAATTGGCGGCATTTAAAACAATTTTTAAAAACTGTCGCTGTACACCCACTTTTTCCCGTAGTTCTGGGAGAATTTTAAAAGTCACAGTCACTGGGGGATAATTCAAATAGAGGGCTTAGATCGCAAACATTAAGCCATGTTTCAGTTACAAGTAAAAAGTCCAGATCGTGTGATGAGAAGAAGTCATTTAAGATAAATGTTTTGTTTGAAAGTGACTGCGCATTCACCAAGCATGTGGCTTCCTGATCCATTTGGGTGAACACCATCAATTCTAAAAAGGGATAAGCGGTTCCAAAATAAGTTAAATTTGTCTATAAAACTGAAGCCATAGAGTTTGCAGGCAGACTGGAGCCAAGAGTGGATGTAGAAGAGTCTGCTGAAATGCTCTGCTCCACGGCCTAGTGTGGGAATTGGTCCAGAGATAAAAACAGATTTTCTGTTAAATAAACTAAAACGTTTATTAAAATCCCCTTTTGTCAATTCAGAGGCACCACGAGTCACGTCATTAGTTCCCACATGCAGGACAGCACAGATTATGGACGCTGGGAGTGACTGCAACAGTTCTGGGAGTTTATCCAGGATAACCGGGTCTGTAGCTCCCGGGAAGCAGTGAGTGGTGGCGTTAAAAAAGCGGATGTAGCAAAATAATAGAGTCTCCAACTATCAAAGTGGTTAATGAAAAAAGGGGACGAAGAGATGGAGTTTGTGTGGACTTACAGTTGGCAGAAGCAACAGGTATGGGAAAGTGATCCACGTTCGCCTCTGATTGAGAAGGCCCTGACCAGGAAGCACCCCCGGATCGCTGTCGCACCGCCTCCCTCAGGAGTTTTCGCCGAGCAAACCACCTGCCCCTCCAGTATGAGTGGTCCAGACAGAGGGTGAGGGGTATTCGCTGTCCGGCGTCCCCTACAACACAGCTCCTTGGTCTTACTTATGTTCAGGTGGTTCATGGTGTCCACATACTGCCTGTATGTGGTCAGGGAATGCTTATCTGTCATGTGGGCCACCAAGGCCATGTCATCAGCATACTTAAAAATTGACAGTCCGTTGCTGTTGCATCTGATTTCATTTGTGTATATGGAGAAGAGGATAGGCGAAAGAACACAGACCTGTGGGACCTCAGTATTTAAAACAACATTGTTTGAATAAACATTGTTTACTCTGACATGTTGGGGTCTGTCCTTTAAGAAATCCTTAATCCATAAAACCAGTGTTGTGTTCACTTGTAGTCGATGGAGGCAGTGCATAAGCGTCTTTGTGTTTACTGTATTAAAAGCAGATGAAAAGTCCATGAATAAAATCTTGATATACGAGTTTGGTGAGTCTAGTTGCCTGACCACTGAGTCCAGAAGAGTTAGGCTGGCATCCCCCACTCCTCGCTTTGCTTTATAGGCAAACTGAAGTGGGTCCAGTCTTCCCCCCACTATGGTGGTAAGCTCCCACGCGACCACCCTCTCCATGCATTTGCAGAGGGTGGAGGTGAGTGCTACAGGCCTGAAGTCATTCATGGCTTTGGCATGGGGCTTTTTGGACACAGGGATGATGGTTGTCTCCTTCCACGCCCTGGGGACAAAGCTGGTGTTCTGGAACAGCTGTGTCACCACACCGCCCAGTTGAGCGGCACACTCTTTAAGGATGCGCCCCTTAAGCCCGTCTGGCCCAGGAGCTTTCCTTGACTGCAGCTTGGAGAGGATAGATAAAACCTTCCGCTCATCAACACTGATAGGTGCAGGAGCCTGGCTGCTGTTCATTGAGGTCCAATCCTCCAAAGGGTCCACAGGGTCGGTCCTGTTGAACCTGGCGTAAAACGTGTTCAGCTGCTCTGCAAAGGAGGCGGAGTCTGGGCAGTGGCGACAACCATGTTTCCGTAAAACAAAACAGACTTGTGTTTTGGAAGTCCCAGTCAAATTTGATCAGTGCAGAAAGTTCATCCATTTTATTTCGTAGCGATCGCAATTTGACATGGTAAAAACAGGTAATGGAAGTTTACTTCCTCGTCTACGCAGCCTTATTCTAATTCCACCTCTTGATCCCCTTCTCCTACGAATGCCTTTCTTTAGCAGACGCTTGGATTAGGTCCAGGAGTGGCGATGCTGGTATTTCCAGCAAAGCATGTCGTAGCTCCAAGAAATCAGCCCGGGTATAGGTGAGAGTACCTGCGTTGCTGATGTGTTGATCTGCTGGTATACTACCACCCACCCACGCAGGTTTTAGAACACACAGCGAGATTATGAGATCAGACACGTTTTGTACATCCAATGTAAAATGCCATGGCACAGTATGCGTAATCTTCAGTCTGGCTGTGCTCAATTTTACGTTGTGCTCGCTAATGTACGTACATGAGGCCCATTGTTCTATGGGTTATGATCACATTAGTAATATGATGATAAATTACAGCAAAAGTGTGTACAATTTACTGAATTTATGTCCATCCAGCCATCATCTTGACCGCTTATCCATTAGGGTCACGGTGGCAACAGGGTCATTATAGCATCCCAGGTATTCCTGTCTGCAGCAACATCCACCAATTCCTTTTAGAATATCCCCAGCCGCTCCCAGGCCAGCTGGAAGATATAATCTCTCCAGCGTGTCCTCGGTCTGCTGCAGAGTCTCTTCCCAGTTGGTCATCCCTAATAAACCTTTAGCGGGAGCGACGAGGGGGCATCCTTACTAGATGCCCCACATCACCTCAATTAGCTCCTCTTAATGTGGAGGTGCTACGGCTCTTTAAAGTACCTGCCCTTTACAAACAGCTTCAATGTACAGCTTCTCAGATGGCATTTTGACAACAATTAATCTGGAATGTCAGGTTAGGTATTTATGTTAAACCTCTCAAAGTCAACAAGAACATAACTGCAGTGCTGTATGGTACGGTAGTCTTATAGTATTTTCTCCATAACAATGTAACTAACCACAGAGAATTTGCTGTCTCCAAACCACATGACCCAACGGGTTCCATCAGCGGCTCGGCTGCGGCCACTCATCCACCAGGAAACGACCCTACCAGGCCACCATGAGAATCCACGAAGCTTCCCGAATACCAGGGTACCGATTTCAAAGCCTCTGCCATCCTGTTGGAACACAAACGGGTACAAAATACAACTTAGGTCAGTATTGGAAGGAATCTAGTTTTACCCAAAAGCAGAAAAATAAAAACAACCTCAACTAGTAAAACACATTCTTTCTGTGTTTTCTGTGTTTATATGCGAGACATTTGGAGTTTTTTTGGCAAAACAAAACATGTTTCGACCTGTATCTTTGAAAATACAAGTAAAATATTTGGGTTGGAGTCCCGGTGGGTTAGAATCCCACCAAACGCCTGGGTCGGAGTCCCGGTGTGTTAGAATCCCACCAAATGCCTGGATCAGAGTCCCGGTGGGGTAGAATCCCACCAAACGCCTGGGTCGGAGTCCCGGTGGGTTAGAATCCCACCAAACGCCTGGGCCAGAGTCCCGGTGGGTTAGAATCCCACCAAACGCCTGGGCCGGAGTCCCGGTGGGTTAGAATCACACCAAACGCCTGGGTCAGAGTCCCGGTGGGTTAGAATCCCACCAAATGCCTGGGTTAAAAGTTATATAAAAATAAGTGACACTTATTGTTAAAGGGAGGTAAACTGCGCAGCGTTGACCGAGCTCGGTGTGTATGCATGTGTATGCGTGTGTGTATGTGCTATCCCGTGCAGTGTTGAAATTCTATCTGTTGCCAAGCCGTTTGGAAATACTGTGTGTTTGTCCAATTGAGATAGCTTCAAGGGTGACACAAATGAATAAGTCGTACCAATTTTGTGTGTGTGTAATTTTCAGTATGAATGTGATTGAAGTGTGATATCATATGTTATGACCAGCAAGTAGAAAATATCATAACTACAAGGGTAGGAATAATTTTTTGAGTTATAAAAATTGGTGATAGAAAAATTTGATTTAACACGAAGAGGAGATAAAAGATAGTATAATTGAATACGAGGGAAGGGAGTTAGGAAGGTCTGAGAAAGATAGAAATGGATGGGGAAGATGATAGAGTGTGTGCAGATTATGGAGGGTGTCCAGTGGATGGGAATAATGATCAGTGGGGTCAGGTAGTGAAACAATTACTGTCTGGAGTAGAACAAGGGAGTCGAGAACAGGCAAGGGCAGAGTATGAAGAAGTAATGAAGGGAGTTGACGAGAAGTATGGGAATATGGGGGGCCTCGCACAGCGCTTAATAAGGGTTGAGCTAGACGCAAAGGCAGCGCTAGAAAAGCACTCAGGAGAAGAACAGAACCAGGGGTTGATGAAAAGAAAGTGGAAAAACATCAGAGAATGCATTTACATAATATGGCCCTAGCCGCAGTAGTGGTGGGAAGATACCACGCAAGAAAGACAAAGAAAGACACGCTTAAGGAAGAGCCAGGCCCACCGCCCACAGCGTCCTTATACCCTAATCCAGTGGTTCTTAACCTTATTGGAGGTACTGAACCCTGCAAGCTTCATCAGTGCATTCACCGAACCCTTCGTAATTGGAAAAATAAAATATGATTTCTTCAAAACATAGGTATATATTGTATTTGTGCACAAAATGAACCATGTATCAGTTGCACACAAAATCACTGTGTTCAAAGAACAAAACCAACAAAACATGAATTTCACACAAAAACATAACTCAATGAATATTTACTGCACATCAATGTGACTTTTGCTGTTGCCTTTTAGATACAAGTTCAGAAATGCGCGGCTTCACCTTGGCAAGTGCCACTCTCATATCATTTTCACAACAAAGTCTGTTCCTTTTCTTAGTTTTCATGTCTACCATCCTCGAAAAGGATTGCTCGCAAAGATACGTTGTAACAAACGGTGTGAGTATCTCGAGGGCTTTCTTAGCAATAAGAGGGTATGTTACGATTTGGTGACACCAAAACGTTGAGAGCGTTGTTGTACTAAAGAGTTGCTGTTGAAGCTGGCTCTGCTGAAGTTCAATGATTTCGTCGAGGTATTCATCGTTGACACCTGCTGTCGCAACACTAAACGTGAACGGCTGCCTCACCAATGCTGGATATGACTCTCTGGTGGGGAAGTATCCGTCGAGAGACTTTGCGAGCTCATCAAAGTGCAGGTACAGAAATGTCTCCAATTTCAGACACGTCTTCGATCTTACTTACACAGTCGTCCAGCAGGGGAAAATTTGCGAAGTTATCATTCTCTGTTCGTCGTTTCCATAGAGGTAGTTTTTTTTTAAACGCCTTCAGGTTTTCTTCTGCTTCGATGCATACAACATAACAGACCAGGAATTTCCCCCACACCCCTCTGTTGATACTCCTATTATGCCCACACATGCCACGCGTCACCAGGCACTTCAAGCTCCCTTAATTTACAAGGGGCCCAATAAGGAGGAGGTGTACATTCTCTTTGCTCACACTGACATGCATTGTATCTTAGAAAAAATGCCTCCGCCGAGGGTGGGGGCAAATGGATGAGTAAGACAGGTGTCTAGCTGTGAGTTGACTCAGCTGGAACATAGCGCCGCAATAAACGGCTACAGGAACGACCAGCCATACGACCAGGATGGGTCAAGCGATGAGGTAAAGGTACCCCATCCCAGCGGGAGCTATGCACTCCCTCACATTCACCATTAAACCAGACGAGAGCACTACTGCTTTCTTACAGAGGAGTAGAGGGGAGTGGACCGATACTGCAGGGGCACATCCAGGGTCGTCAGCCTTACAAATAGAAAGGCAGTATTGGCAGGGCTGCCAGCGAGTGTGAAGGAGGCAATGGAGGATAACCCAGATATACCAGGGTGTTCTAGCGACCAGTGGGACAGACACATTGTACACCAAATGAAACGCCATTTAGACAGGCTAAGTGAGAACAAATCACAGACTCAGCTCAGGTTCAGCTGTTAAAATTACAATTAGAGGAAGCCAAGATGAAGGCCAGTGAGAGCAAAAAGAAGAGAAAGGGAGACCGTCAGCAGATGGTGCAGCAGGCCGCTCACCCAGGGCCCCCTCAGGCAGTGGGAGGCCCTTCCCCAGTGGGAGGAACAGAATAGACAGGGGGGACCAGGACGTGGATATAACAACACCCCTTATGGGCGGGGAGGACGAGGATCTACGGGTAATGGTGGTCACAGAGGGTTCCGGGGCGCCTTCGATGGGGGGGAGGGATGTTTCGTCTGCGGGGACCTCAACCATTGGACAATGTCCAGTGAGGAGGGGAGGTGGTCCTGGGAGGGGCCCTCAAGCCAAAGCTCCCTATGGGGGGGCCGCTCCACATCAAAACCCCCCACACCAAGGGCAGTACCCCATGTGGCCCAGTGAGGGCGGCCCGGAGTACGGCCCAGCCTACTGAGGAGGCCCGAGATCCCAGGAGCAGGCAGGGTTGGCAGACCCCTACCTGCAGCTTAGGGTGATGGACAGGGAACTCCCATTTATTGTGGACTCAGGGGCGAGGTTCTCTACGATGACTTGCCAGTTACCACCCTCTCACCTGTCTTCTACCAGCATTCCACTAGTGGGGTTCTCGGGTAAAAGTGAATATTTGCCATTCACAAAACCGCTACGCACAACAGTGGCAGGTCAGACTTTTCAACACCAATTCATTGCATCAACAGAGTGTCCAGCTAGAGACCTACTAGTGAAGTGTGGGGCCTCTAACCTGTGCAGCCCTGAGGGGCTTATGGTGACTTTTCCCAATGGCTATTCTGTGAACTGTTCTGTGACTGTGGGGGAAGGGGCGTCGCAGTTTTTGTTATCTACAGACGTTTCCACCGATGCAGAAGGACAGTGGGCTGACATCTACTGGGGTTCGGTCCTGCCAGAGGGGACACACCACGACGACGTGCTCTCGCTCTTCCTGTCGTGGCGTCCTTGGATCTAATGTTTCCACCCATATGCCTCTCCCTCCGATCCTCTCCACGTCACCCTGTATTATGATAGAAACGGGGATGAAATGTATCAGCATGATTTCTATGAGTCAGTAGAGGGCATTACCTGGGGGGTGGAGTCCTCGTGCATTTGGGTGGGGCCAGAGCAGAGAGAGTGGTTTAGGTCAGAGGAAGACACCACCATCCCACACATCACTTTAGCAATACATGCAGAGCATCAGGCTAAGGATTTGGGTCCCATGTGTAAGCGCATGGCGACCGCCACTGATTG
>JAODTR010035762.1:0-20784 GCA_025399935.1 Amblyopsis rosae | reverse complement strand
AAGAGAGTGATTTATAGGGGAAGAGATTACCAAAAGAAAAAAAAGAGGGGAGGAGGACGGGGGGAGGGGCGCTGATCAATGGACTGATTCATCAGCCCAGCGGTTGCTTTCTTTTCCATTAGAGGAAAACACTTCAGCGGCTCTCCATGGGACAACAAGGCCATTGCTCCTCTCGCTGATTCACGGCCGTCGCAGGACGCGTACAAGACACAGGCAGCATTGACGTTGCGTGGTGGCGCACACGCACGCGGCTGCTACTTGTGACTCCTCTCTGCGGCTGGACCGCTTCATTATCTCCTCATCATTAACTCGAGAAGGAGAAGCCACATTAAACGCTGCATTGGCTGTATGCCGCTTTGTAACCTATTCCGCGATAAGCTACTAGGCCGTCGCACCCACCTCCAGCATCATTGGTCCGAGGGCGTCCTTGTCGATCACACTTTGGCCCGTCGAGGAGATGTCAGCCTTCTGGACCTCCTCCTCATTGGCCGCCGCTGCTTTCTCTGTGGGAGGACAGACACACGAGAAGATGTTGGAATGACTCCATTGGCGCGATCAAGTTAAAAGGTGATGAATGGCACTTACCGCTGGAGGGTTACAATGGGTTCACATTAGCTAGGCCTTTCCTACAAGTAAATGAACGCTGTGATTAACTAATGCCCTGGCGCAGGTAGACTGGTTTCATTCATTCAACCTTACGGCAGAGGGACGCGTTTCCCTTTGCCACCGTCCTATATGCTCTGAAACCCGCTTGTTTTAAATGAGGCTCTTTACTGTCATAAAGCGTTCACACGCCGGCCCGTTGTCAGAGAATGTGTTGCCATGGCACTTGGCAACAAGGGAGAGGTGAAAGGTCATTTAAAATGATCACATATTGGGAGCACGCAACTGCCACGTTGGCAGCCACAGGATGGATGGCATCGGCAGACTGCAAAAGCTATTACGAAAAGATGGAGAACATCAGCCTCTTCCACTGTGTATGCCTAGCTGGTTCGTTCAGGCCACAGACGCACATATTCACTAAATAACTAAAATATAACTCTAATCCAATTTATCAACTATGTAATTAACCAATATCTTAATGATAAATAATATAGGTAAAGCCTGGTTAACATGGGGAACATGCCCAGATGCCAAAACTATAGATTTATCTGCGTGTGACAATTGTAAACAGGTTAATCTTTTAATCAAACATGTTGTGTGCTCTGTAGTGTCTCAGCTGCACACAAATGACGACAGACTGTACAAAACTTGTATTTATAGACTAGATAAAAATTTTTTGGACTCTGTGTTCATTGGAGGCAATTTGGACATTGCCTTCAAATGTGAGCGGACTCTGCTCTGTTATGTCCTGTGGTAATTCGGTGTAAACCTGCCACGGCAGTCAGTGATACAATTCTAAAACTGGTTCTAAAAGAGTGACTGAACGTGAATGAAAATGCATTATTCAGTTTAAGATAGCATTACATCTACAAACTTAAAGCTACATGTGCATGTAAATAGAGCAAGTATGTCTAGAACAATCAACCTTTATAAAAAGGTATAGTCAGCTATTGTAAGCAAATACACATTTTGTACAACGTACCATGAAAAGAAAAGTAAGTGCCCAGCGAGTGACGTCACATTTTGCAGCAATGTTCCAGCGTTCGGGGCTCATTGGTTGGCGTGAAGCGAAGAGGATGTCGCAGAACTGAGTACATTCACGCGGCCGGCCCACATCTACGCTGTACCTGGAGTAGTAACGCATTTCTCCATGTGAGTGATCGGGTGGAGAACCGTGCACACAAGCTGCCCTACTTTCAGAGACGGAGATGAGAAAAAGAATACGAGGGGGGCTGTTGGGCCCCATTTCATTGCTGCACAGTGCCAAGGTGAAGTCCGACCATATGGCGAGGAATGGAAAATAAATTGACTTATTTATTCATTTATTTAAAAGAACACGTAGGTGCAACCGGAGGCAACCGCAGGGTTACCCTGCAGAGTGGGCATGCGTTGGCACTGACACACACACACTCGCATTCATCTCTTTTGGCAGTAGTGAATGTGCGCATCAGCAGGACCCCTGCTAGCCCAGCGGGGGGCCCAGTACACCAGTACAGGCCCAGCACACACCCAAGATCAGATCCATCACTCAACGTCACCGCGGCCCTCGATGGCCCTCGCTGGCCCCCGGCAGATGACTGTGCCGTGGCACCGTGCCATGCAGGCAGTGAGGGCATGGTCTAGTCACTTCCACTGAGTACGAGGGGCTTAGAATGTTGTGCTATACGTTCCTCTGTATTAACCCTTACAGGTAACATGTTAGCATGTAACACGACACGTCTACTACCCTGGCCATCTACTGACTTCAAACAGCTGCAGCTCAACTGGCCTCTCGGACAGCAGTTAAAGAAGCCCGTTAAACATTCTTGGCTACACCGTTATTTTATGGCTACTATAAAAGACGTCGGGTCCGCGTGGTATATTGTATATATTAACTCCCCAATAAGATGGAATCGTAGCCTGGGCTTTACAGCTATATTAGTAGGTTTCTTAGCACAGAACGCCATCCTGATTTCAATTAGGATTATGTATGCAGACCGCATGGATGGACCACCCTGGGCTGGATTAACTGCAGGCTCCAGGAGGGTGCTTATTCAAAGGCCATCTTCACACGAGTTGCACTCACTTTCTCCCAGGGTAGCGACACCAATCAGTGTGGCTTATTAAACCACATTAAAAGTAATTGAGGAAAATGCAGAGAGCCGTGTCACCGTAAGCAGCGAGCGCTTGATTTCAAATCACGCCATTTGCATAATAAAAGATGCCAAAAGAGAGCAAGGAGAGTGATTTCGAGTCTTTTGGACTGGTAAACTAAGGAATTATTCTCTACTTAACAATATAGCATCCACAGCCCTTAAAGCGACCCATTACAATAAAAATGGTTGACAATATAAGGTCCTAAAGGGACCAAAATGGGGTTTAAGGGCTCCTGTAGCTTAAACAAGAAGATAAGACAGTTAGGGCCGCGGTGGCTCCTTGCAGTGAGAAATGGGAGGCGCCGACACTGTGTGGACACTGAAATAAGTCTCCAGTTGGCCATTGAGGTCTGGGGAACAAGGCCTTCCCTCAGTGGTGGATGTACAAACACAATTACTGCCTTCACAGGCAGGCAGGCAGGGGATGTCACTACAGCCTAGCATGAAAGAAGAGCGCATGCAGAAAGGGGAGGGCAGGACACTGAAGCAGACGAACAGTAGAGTGGAGATTGGGGGAGGGGGCAGACAAACCCTAGCCGGTGCAGTTGTGTGTGTGTGTGTGTGTGTGTGTGTGATTTCTGCATGGCATTGCTGCTGCTCGCCATTACATAACGCTTTGGCTCAGAGTGACATGAACAGAGCAAAGATCAGCAGCCACACTGACATACACAATGCAGATACAGTATACCTCAAGCTAGTAGCTAGATTCACTGCAGTCAGTCAAGCTTAGTCACAACCTAAGTAACAATGTAGATAATGCTAATGATTATGCTACTAGTGCATTATCACAATCCACTAACATGTTCACAACAGCAGCAGTGGTTTACATTTACAAATTCATCACACGCACGCAAGAATGTACTTAGGCTAATCAGGAAACCTTGTAAGTGGGCGGCAGGTATTGAACAGAGTGCTTTGAACATTGTGTGGTCAGTTAAGTGGTAACTAAGGGCTTTATTCACGGATAATCTTCCCACTAAAGGCTTCACAATGTGCCTCGTACCTTGCTCCTTTATTTGTCTGATCTGCTTCACAGTTTCCTTCAAGATTGCACATTTGTCGGGCTTGACGTTGAAGTTGTCTATGTCGTTGAAGTTGGCGAAAATCAGCTCGGCGAGCTCCTCGATGTACTTGTTCTCGTGCTCGCGGTTGCGCTTCTCGTTGATCCGCTTGGGGCTGCGAAGACAGAAAAGAGCAGCGTGAGGGGGGAAACGGGCCGGCAGGAACGGCGGTACCATAGCACACAGAAAACCCTAGCGGCAGAAAAGGGGCGCGTCCCAACCGCAGCGCGTGATTGGCCAAACTGGTAGAGCCCTAGTGCGGAAAACCAAAGCTCAGTGTAAACGCCGCCAGCTGGATTCAACATACTCTCATTTCTGAACGCTGCCATACCCCCTATGTCCACAACGATGACGACGCACACAGCATCCCCCCGCTCAGAACCCCCGGCATGGAGTGCGGTTAACCCAAGGACGGGGGAAGGGTAGGGTGGGTCAAAACTCTAAAAATATCCCTGGACCTGTCGCCATTCCTCTCCTGCATAGAGGCTGCATCGTTTGGGACAACGTACTTGTGTACAGTTGAATTATGCAGACTTTATTTTTAATTTTTTTTATTGACATTGGTTTCCTGTGCGATCTTAAGGTTACAAGCCGCAGTAGCAGGGAAGCTATTCTTAGTTACGTCTGGGTTGCAACTGTGTCTACAGTACGCCAAGGCCATTGTATTCAAGAAGCTGGTGTGTCCACTAAGTTTTCAGATACTGAATTACAACGGGGTAAAAAAAAAAGAAAAAAGAAAATAACTGAGGTGGGGGAGGGCGTCAAGAGGGCTGATTAGGTTCACATGACTCATGGTGGGGAGTCGTTTATTTAAGTAGACATGCCATGGATAAATATTTAATTTGTTAAATTTGTAACTTACCTGGGGCCTTGAAGTTCGGAAGAACATTCTTTGCGTTTTCGTGACTCTGCCCGGGCAGGGTCAGATGGGTTTTCACCAACTCCACTCATCTTCAATGCATATCAGCGTCTAAATTAAATATAATAAAAGTAATTAAAGTAATATAATTACAGACAACTCAATGGAACAAAAGCAATTGTAATGTATATGTTTTTTTTGTTTTTAACATACAAAACAATTATAATAAAAGGATTGGATTTTTTTGGATTGGCAAATCCAAACATGCACTGTCAGACATGTACACACACACGCACGCCCACAAAACTGGTGGCAGGGGTGCTAATAGGCTGAACAGGAAACCCAAAAGAAGCAGAAAGAATGGCTAAAGCAACTTCAGTTTAACTTCGCCTTGACTTGGCTCCGGTCGTGGTTTAGGTGTGACGTAGGCAACTTGAAAGGAACAAAAACAACGTCGGACCCTAGAGAAGTTAGTGATGCTATACAGCATCAGTTCTATAAAAATGTATTAGAAGGGCTAATGCTTTTCTCAATGGAAAATGTTTCCACTCTTCTCTTGACTTTTCTACTGCACAAGTGGATTTAATAGGCCTCCTGCCAAGTATTTATTTATTATTATTAAAATAAATTAATGGCTCCCCAGATGGATGACGTGTCTAACAGACACAGATAACTGGCAATGTCAGGTTATGGCTGGAGTGGACCAACAACAAAAGTGTCTTCCTTAACTTAAAATCTTTATGGCACAAACACGCACACTCACTCACATGTGCGTGCGCACGCACGCACGCACACGCAACGAGACACAATACGTCCCCCACAGCAGGAGGCTGTGTGCTCAATAACGTACGATGGCCCCATCAAGCCTGAGCAAATGCACTTAATGCAGTTGACTTATAGGCACAACAGTACCATTTGTACCGGGCTGCTTTCTGGAAAGAAAATAAAAAACACATATTATGGTGTCATAGTGCACACAGCACCTGTAGATCCTCTCTTCTCACTCACTGCTTTGACAGATGATGATGATGAAGTTTGGGCTTTGAATCTGTCAAGAGCTCTTATTGAAGATGACATAAGAAGCACATGTAACAAAGCGAGAGGCACCCCGGAGAGAAGGGGGGTTCTGGAACACACTCCGCTCTGACTCCCCACCCCCAGCCCGCACGTCAGCACATGCTGAACTCCGCGGCTCTAAATGAACCTGGCCCGGCGATCAATATTTGAACAGGGCGCTGCCTTATTAATCAGCCGCATCGTCTGCACCATATTCTGCGTTTGCAGAGTGGTGTCGCCGTTTAAATGCCTGTGTGTGCCATTTTCAAAGCCACCGCACTCTAGATAATCCTGCTCTACAAGTTAGCTGAATTAACATTGCATAATAACATTAACAACCGGTATTAAGTAGTGTTTGGCACACACTCCCTAGTTTGTACCGAAAGCTGTAGAGACAGGAGGATGAACGAAGGGCTAAAAAAGACTCATAAAGACAAGGCAAAGGGAGAAAGAGGCAGCCAGAGACCTCCTCCCCCCCACCCAGTGTAGGGCATGCTGCACTTGTGATGCACTGTGAGCCACCCTAACCATGGAAACAGCTATGAAACACTGCTCCAGTCGTTACATAAAAAGGCACAGCACAGTGTACAGCACTGGCGGGGAGCAGCGTAGCATAGCAAAAGCCTGCAGTGACGTGAACGGAGCCGCTTGTCGCCGCAATGCTAGCCCGAGTCTCTCTCCCCACTGGCCTGCAGTGGCCTACTTTAAGCTAATGGTAGGGTCCGTGCTCAAATGGCTTGAAATCTAAAGCGGTAGTTACTGGGCAGAGAGGAGAAGGGGGAGGGGCCTCTTGAGAGGAAAACACACCGTAGACACCATTCTGCTCTGTTGACGAGTTACTTAAGATAGCAAGGATGTAGATGCTATTGTTGGCCTAGTGAACGTATGCATTGCACAGATTTGGTTAAGAAGGCAAGACGATCAGACAAAACTAAACGGGCGCATTCGTCACAGCCAGTGTCCTCAGATGCTGGTCGTTTCAAGGCCGAGCGGGGTGTCTCCGTGCTGAGCCATTGGGCTGTCCGCTGCAATTACGCTGCTGTGTCTACGGCAGAGGTTACGAGTCTTATTAATGACAACAGAAAAAGACCCCGTTAAATACGATCTCGGGCCGAGCCGCTCCCTGCACTCTTATTGGTCGCCTCCCGGGTATCCCGGCGCATGTTACCATGGAGTAGGCTATGATTGGTTGTCTGTCTCTCCTTGACACGGCAATGACGACTGGGTCATCGTACATTTGAGGGAATGCGCGGAGACTAGCAGCGCTATGCACGTCCCAATGACAGAAACACAGACGGGCAACAAGTCATCCTGTTGCTGTGAGTGTGTGTGTCTCTCAACGCGGGCAGACTAGAAAGAGTCCTGGTAAATCCCTGAGAATGCTCCGCATCTTGGTCAGATGGCTGTTTAGCATTAGCATAATCACTCTATAGCATTGTGTCACGGAACTAAGAGGGACCCACCCCACCCCCTCAAACCTCTATGAACATGTTCATCTGCCACCTTAAAAAGGCCAAAGTATTATTACCAATGCCCAAGGGCTCTTCAAAGTGAATTTCTCCTCTTGCGGTCTTCAGTCCCTTGTAGACACGCACAAACTGTTTCACAGTAGCACAATATACAGTAGGCGTAATTAACTTGAAATAGTTATCTATATTGTTATATGCTTAGAACACCACGTCACAACATGTATTCCATGTGTGGGCTTTGCAGGACATCCTTTGCCATATATATTAGGCTTCGGCATATCACACACACACCGTCAACACGCACAGGTCCGTGTGGACACATATGTGGACCGGTGCGTTCCGCTGACGCAGAGAGTGTACTTTGCCACTGAAAAACAGTAGAGAGCATTAGAACAGGGCTAAAGCTCAATATTTCTATACAACAGAAAGTCAGGTTTAGACAGGTGCTGCGTCATATTTGTTAACGAGACAATAAATATGAACACGTTGATTTGGGAGCAGGCGTTTTGTCAACGTGTGTGCAAGTGGGCGAGTAAGTATGAATAGGTGCCGCCAGGGAGAATGGAGCCATTATACGTGTAAGCAGCAAGAACGTAGACAGCCTCCACATTGATACCGTCAAATTACTGTTCGGCTAGGCTGTCACGCTCAGCGGTACATAATGATGGATCATATGGTCCGGTAGTCTACACAGGCCACCTTATGTCGACCTTGAGGAGCAGTGTGGGGGTATCTGTCTTAGGGTTGGGCAGAAAGAGGAGATGATTCGGAACACAACAACATACGGTGTTGAAGGAAATGTGCTAGTCTCTATCATTATAGTGCATGCAGGGCCAATGTATGAAGCGGGAACACAAAACAGATCGGCAGCGGGGTGAGAGCGGCTCGCAACGTTAGCATTCTGAGCAGAGAAAGTAAAAGGTGTAGTCATCTTAGCTATTGCAATACACATTTTGACAAATTCACCAAATACACTCATGCATTTCGTTAGCTTGCGGAGGGATATTGTTTTGATTTGAGCTCAAACGTTAGCAAGTGCCCCCCCCCCATTTTTTTTGACACATGCTGTGCTGGGGGTGAAGAGCTTTACTGGAACAAAATACCCTCCGATCTGGAGGGTATTTGGAAGAGAAGCTGAGGTCAGGTGGTGCTCTGAGATCAGCTAGCCTTTCAAGCCGTTGTTTTTGCTACTCCCTGACAGTTATGAGCTTAGGTTTCCACTTGCATGAGGGTTGTAAACACCTCTCTTGACACACACACACACACACACACACACACACACACACACGCTGACAGGATGACCGTGCCTGTGTGAAATCAGCACTTGTCATTCCAGCATACGCCTTTATCAGGGCCCCTGTCTGTGTGACTGACTGGTGTCTAAACGGAAGGTTCGTTCACGGCAGCCTACAGAGTGGGCTCATTACTTTTCCGATATCTCGGTAAACACTATAGGGATGACTTGTAGTTCAAATGTACACAGTGCGACGCATAAACAACCAACGGAGATGGGGATGAAAGGAGACATTTTGGAAGTGCACACAGTAAAATTACACACACTACAAACAAACAAAAAAGAAACGGTTTCCGCAGTGTAAATTTACAGAGGATGGGGTGGAGATATTGACTTTCTGTATTGACACACTGTATGGCCTTACAGCGACCACTGTTGTCAACTAATATCGAGGCAGTCAGGAACACATTAGCACGCGATGACAAATTACACAAAAAGGGAAAGACATGCAGGCTTAGAGAAAACATACCAAGATTGGAGAAAAGAAAAAAGAAATAACATAAAAATCAATTGACTTTGAGGGCTTGGGTGTTGCAGAGCAAGTGAGTTGATAGGAGGTGTGTGTGTGTGTGTGCACACACTTGCCCCTATCTTAGGTGACACAAGAACAGGTCTCCCTGGCCAACTGGAGCCAACCAGTCTGTCTGGGGAGGAATGCAGTGTGTGCTGCTGTCAAAGGCAAGAGTTGCTCTCTGTCAAACTCCACTGACACGACCTGGACTCTACACTCCATTAGGAGCACCGCATTGGAACGTGGATTCAAAAGATAAACCAAAAACGAACGCACTAAATAATTACTACAATGTATGTACACACACACACACACACACACACACACACAACATGTGAGCATTCATTGATTGTTGGTTTGAATTCATGTCAAATAAAGAAACTGTATAACTTCCCCTGAAAAATAATAGATTGCAACAGCACGGATCTTTTAAGCATCTTCGAATGAGAAGTAAAAAAAAAAACATTCAAACTCTATTACATGTTATAGTGTTATGTTTGACAGCACAAAATAGGCAGTGTTAAAGACTTTTCCTTCTTGATCCGATCATGCTAAACGCCTTCACGAGAATGCAGAAAAGGGCTTTGAATAGGCAGCACCAAAAAGTTTCTTCAGCATTAGACAAAAGAGTGCAGCCAAGCAGCATCCGTCCCCTTTCCTGAGAAGGACAACAGTCTCCTTGCTACGCGGCTAATAATCACGTTTGGCTACCGCGAGACACAGCATAACTTTTTTTTTTGTTTTTCTTATTTTTCAAAGCGTGACTACGTGCAGTGTGCCAAGAGTGGTGAGGAAGACTTTCAAAACACTGAATCACCCATTACAGTTATAATATGACTGACACACACACACACACACACAAGCCCCTTCCAGCTCCTGGTTGTCAATGGGCTGTGGGCCTTAGTTTCGTGTGCCAATCCTGTAATCATGTGGGTTAGCAGGGTTTTAGTTGTTCTGACACACCCTGTGCTTAAGGGCCAAAGGGGCGACACAGGCCATGACTGTACATTAAACTCTACCTTTGCATCAAAAGCTACTGGGGTGTTTGAAGTCTGCTGTACTAGAATATATAAAAAATAAAGAAAAACTGTACTAACAGAGTGCCAGGCCTCTGTCGGGACTACAAACAGTCCTCATATGTCCTCACAGAATAGAACAGACAAAGCGAGAGAGAGAGCGAGAGCGAGAGCGAGAACACTGATAAGACCATCGAGGCATTGCAACATGGGCCAGTTATTAAACCCAAATCAGAGAGGAAAGCCAAAAGATCCATTGTTCAGTTTCTTTAACCCACATATTACAAGTGGGTGAGAAGAATGGGCGTTGGAAGCCAAAGCACACTCAACACGGTCTCTCAACCATGTCGCGACAGTACCAGATGTATTTAAAGCAAACAGGCGCTATTAAGAAAGAAGAAATGTGAATCATTTCAAATGGAGATTGTTGTGGAGAAGAGAGGAGGGCGGGGCCCGCCAACGATGACAACCCAGATCCAGATGTTGGGACGTTAGCTGCCAGTGTGTGTGTGGGTGAGTGCAGAGTGCCGTGGGGTCCAACAGTGATTGTAACCAAGCTGGCTGCCGGACATGAAACTCGATGAACAACCGCGGCGATGGGGTTGCCTCGGCAGAAGCCCGTAGCATAATGGAGGCGATTGTGCGAAGGAGTTATCAGCCCGACGAGTCAGTATAATGTATAATAAACACATTAAGCTGATGGGTGCAGGGCGGGGGAGGGGGGGGGGGGGGGGGGGGGGGGGGGTAGATGCAGGGAGAGAGAGAGCCTGATTGATTAAGAGACGTAAATAGATCCAGTTACCGGTTCATCCGTGATGCAAGAGTGGAGGCTATAGCGGACACACACATCCGGCGCTCATGACGTATGAAGGCGGGTAGCGGTGAGCATATTACCATGGATCGTGCGACAGGAATAATGGCAATGCTAATCCACAACTAAGGTGTATAATGCATGGAGAAAGAACAGGTATTATACATTAAACAAGTACTGTAGCCTACTTCAGGTGACGAAATGCAGCCTTAAACCTTCCAATATGTTTTCAGTTATCTTATACTTAAAATAATCTTAAGAAAACTGTCCATTCATGTACGGTAGACAAATTCATAAAATGGTTAATGTTCCAAAAAAATGGACACATTCCAGTCAGAACTATTAAAACTTGCAAAGTAACACCACCATTCAGTAAGCAGATGGATACATAAAGTGTGAAGCTCATTTTCACGCATTACTGGTGGTGAATACTAGCCTGACTCCGCCCGACTATTGCTCTCAGCTAGATATATTTTGCTGAGATTTCAGTCTGCGTTAGCGTTTTCACAGCCACCCTGCTGGCGGTCCAATCAGGGTGTGTAATTGAAATGAAGTTGAAGTCAAACGTGTTTCAAAATGGTGGTAGAGCTAGATGAGGCATTTAAAACAGTTGTAGCAATGCCGATTGGTTAAAGGTAAAGTCAGCAATTGCAAGCTAAATGTAAGATAATACACTTAGTGAAATTTAAAAATATCTCCTTTTATTGCGCTAGCTTAGCGTTCTCTGTGCGTGTTGAAAAAAGAATCTGATACTCCTTCGCAGCCCTGGCTAAATAGTAACATAAACAAAGAGGCGAACAAACACTGCTCGTATCAACAAAGCCGTAGCACTACGCTTTGCTCCGCAATGCATTATGACGTGTGAGACGGCGCCGGAGGACCGCGCAGCGATATTGTTTTAGCTTGAAGTTAGCAAGAATGTTTCTAAATCAATAGGAGGTCTCTGCACAGTAGAAGAAAGCCACTGTTGAAACAAACAACTGTTGCCAGACCGTATTCACAAAGTGATGTTTAGGCCTGGTTACACCAGGCTAGGTGAATGCTGCAAGCTAACTGGACTCACTGGTTGCAGTTCTTGTGTCCCCTTACAAAAAGTGTCTTCCTTAACTGACTCACTCACACACACACACAATTTATCTAAGAGAAACTAGGCCATTCAAATATATAGTCACGGCTCAGAGACCGCCTGCATGTTGGTTCCAGACAGTCTATTCAAACGGCCGAGTCTGTACAAACGCTCGTATTGTTTTATCCTATGTTACCTCCCAGTTATGACAGCAGTAGAACAGAAATTAAATGGCAGCATCTTTTTTTTTTTAAGAAAAGTGTTGCAAGTCCCAATCCAATTAACGCGTGCATGACCTACTATATGTGAAAATACTTTTCCCTCTTCATTTGTCCAGTTGCTTGGCTGGGACGGAGCGGTGGGCGTATGCACCCTGCAGACCAGTGTGCATGTGCCACACTGCACACGGAGGGGAGGGAGGGAGGGAGAGAGGCGTGCTTGAGGCTGGAGGCTCTCACCTTGGCTTCAGTCCAGAGAGTACGTCAGGGCATCGCTGCAGGACGGAAATGCTGGGAAACCTTAGGCATCATCCACTGCTCTATGCTGCAGGGAAACAAACCACAAAGAAAGAAAAGACAAAGATGAATCACACACTGTTGCACAGATGAAAGCACAGACAACCTGTGACCCAAATATATTCTGGCGACGTCTTAAATGTCTCGTAGAATTTCTTTGACTTGTAATGCTGTATAATACACAATGTATACTGCATTTTAAATAAAATAAGCAATAGTCGCCTAAATTAATCTGGAACGGAACTTTACTGAAACTCAAATTGGTACTGTCTAAGCCAAACACAGTCCTCCTGTCCAATTCAAAGAAAAGAAAAAAACGGTTCAAATATGAAATGTCAAAATATAAATTCCCAGTGAACTTGACTCCATTAACCTTTCTAGAGTTTTGCTTCCATGAGCTAGTTTAATAATCAATGCTTAGTCAACCAGCACTAGGACTGCAGCCAAACACAACTTCTCTAATCTAGCGCACACAACACAGTTTGCTTTAGGTTAGCAGAGCTGTAAGTCAAGTGTCCATTGGGTCTACACACCATCTCCTAGGAGACCACACAGCCTTATTACATCGTGAACAATGCGCCTTTTTAACCACGACACACGGTCAATTGGACAGGGTAAAACTGATCTTGGTATTCAGATCATTTGAAGCTGCTCTTCGACGGTCGCACGAAGCGGAGGCAACACAGCGAGGCACGGCGCCAGAGACGGGCTTATTTGAATCTAATAAAGAGAAGGAGACCTGGCCCGGTCACAAGAAGAGAGCTGGCTCGCCTCCTCTGCTAGAGGGATTTCTCTACAACACGTGCCAACCAAGCCAGCTGGAGAACGCACTCACGTGATGTCATCCTGACGCAATCGTGTGTGTGTGGGGGGGAAAAAATGTGAACCTTGTTAAAGCACTGTGCAAACTCCACCAGCGCAACTAGACTCAGTGATGGCATTTCAAAATGCCAGAAGCTCTTGACACAATGTGCTACAGCTGTGAAAACATCCAGTGGTTTCCAGTGTTCAGTATACACACTGGGGAATACGAATCTGTGCTGTCCATTCATTCCAAGAAGCTCCCGCAGTGTGGTGACGTTTCGTAGCATGGCGCCCCCCCCCTCCTTACTAAAACCTGCCCTCTTTGCCTCTGCTCTGCTCCTGTTGTCTTGCTCTGTCGTCCCTCCCTTCCCCGCTCAGCTCTTAATTCTCAACCTCCGGAGGAATTTCCTCTGAGCATTAGTGCTCTGTCACATGGTCAGCCCCCCCTACACACACACGCACACACACACAGTACTCTTGGCACACCAGAAGGCTGGAATTGACAGAATAGGGCTGAATGACAAGAATGAAACACCTATTTAACAGTTTACTCATATCAATGTTTCTCAAATGTATTTGCATTCCATTCATTACTGTAAACAACATCATAATCTATTTAGAAAAGCGTGGCTTGAAGCGTGGCTTCAACTTGTAAGAATCAAGTAGACAGTACATGCATTGACTGCAAGCAAAACAGAGAAATAAGATAGTATCAACTAGGCAGGTAAGGTGACTTTTAGTCAAGTATTATTAATAGAAAAGGTAGCGGCAATAGGCAGATAGTCTGTGTCTGCAGCAGGACAGTCTACTGTTTGATTGGTAGAGGAATAAACACACGCACGCACGCACGCACAATGGAGCTGGACTGGACTTCACGTGCTGAGGCCAGATTAACCTTACCCATGTCTACTTAACTTTAGACAAAGGGGCAAAATTAGCAGTGTTACGAAAGAGCAATGGTTGCACACAAATCACACACAATCTAGGGAGTGAGAATATCAGCTATGGTCTTGACATGCTGAAGTCAAGCGAGTTTCAAAGCGGTGGTAGAGCTAGATAAGGCGATCGTGACAGTTGGAACAACGCCGATGGAGAGCTGTCCAATAGTTTCTAAAATAACCAGAGGTCTACAGGAGGAGGAAACAACAGTTAAGTTTGTGAATATTGTTTGGGTATAATTAAACATTAGCCTTGTGATACCATCCTGCTCTATGCTCCAAATCAGCCTGGAAGCCCTCAATTCAAAATGGTTGGTCTTTGGTGACAATCTGCGGTGACTGATTTCCTTCCTAAGATGACATCATCGACATACGTCGGCCGATTTCCATTTCCCACCATTACAAACTACTTAGAATGACTATGCTTGAGAAGGTTATTGTGGCAGTGTTGCATTGTATAGCTCAGCAGGGGCAGGGTCTGACTCCAGGCTTTAAGCAGCCGTGTCGTACTCCATGGTCGCGCCGCTCCACTAAATTACTTCAGGTGACACATTTGGCTCATGTGGTGCTTCATAATATTCTCTTGTCGATGTCGATAACAATGTCAATCGTTATGCATCGACTTCTCGTATCTCTTGTTTCTGCATCTCTCTGCACAAGCAACAGCCAGCTTATTAGCAATCACAAATTATTATTAGCATTAGCACCGCCTTTATGACAAACGGTTCAAATCCAGGTGTGCCTCCCCCACACACACACGGCACAATAAAATTGGAGCTCGCTAAATTAGGGCGGCATCACCAGGCTAATAAAATGTCTGAGCTAGAGGACACATGGAAGCAGGTAAACTGTTGAGTCACAAGCCACTTCTACAAAAAACGAATGAATACATTACTCCAGTTTAATGCATAAGATAGATAGATAGATAGATTATAAATCAAAGGTTACTGTTAACATTATAAAGCAGGTCACTGGTTCGATCCATGCTTCTTCCAGATTAAGTGTCAGGGTGTCACTAACTATCACTTCCTATGGTGTGTAGTGTCTAGGGATGTAATGTGGTTTATGATTCACATAATACACTTTAGTTTAAGTGAATAGAGAAAAAACAAAAAGGTCCATAGTGGTAGGTCAGAGTTCACCATGATAGAAAGTTCAAACTCCAACCACTAAAAACAGTATAAACCAATAGGAAAGTAGCTGTTGAAAGCACACATCTAATGTCATACGCCGCAAACGCTCTAATTCCTCGTCAACTTTGTGACAAACCACAAGATATCCATGAAAACAAGAGTGAAACTCACACTTAATAAAATAAATATAGAAAACTTAACATTACGTTCTATGAAGTTAGACAGGCTGATGGTGATTCTCAATTATTCTCAATTATAACAGCCATGAATGTCACACACACACGGTATAGTATTACTTTGATATCTCTGGACACAACAGTGTACTTGTGGTCAGAAGTGTCTCAGAGACATCTACAGTACCACTCTCACAGGCCATATAAAGAGTGGATGTGCTCGGGGTAGCACTATCGAGTTGTTCTGTTGCCAGAACATGAGCAATTAGGCATGGCTGCATGGCGGTTCCCTAGTATCCCTACACTCTCCTGGAGCTGGAGGCAGACCGAATAGCTGTGTCACTACAGCTCAGCAAACAACGCTAATGAGCTCAGCAGCTAATCGGTCAGGGATTACAGAGAGGAGGAATATTTTTCAAAAAGTCGAAACTGACCATAATGACCAGGTCACAAGGGGGCTAAATGCCAATGGAGGCCCTGCCGGCTGCCTTTTGAAAGACCCATTAATGGCCCCCTGGATTCAATAAGAGGCAAGGCTGAGGTCTGACCTCATGCCCGGCACGTCCCGGTCTTCACAGATCACCGAGCAAGGCTTAGCTAACATCCTGCCGCTAACCAACAATCAATACGCTGGCGAAAGTGCCTTGGACTTCTCTCTCATGTTTTTCTTGAAGCGCGGCCACCCCATATCACCTAAGCGCACCCGGGGAAGGGCTTAATAACAACAACAAAAACAACATTGTGCAAGACATATGGTTGAACAAAAAGCCCAAGCAAGCAGCATTCCTCTGGTGACCAACATTGTGAATCAAGAGGCTTTGTCCCATCTTCAGAGTACTGAAATGGTAGCGCAGCCAAGAGGTTGAAAGTAGCTGTTTAGATTTTGGTTTGAAGAAAACATAGCTGAGGACAGGTCCGACAATAAATACACAGCATGCGAGCGCTTCTGGTTCGAATCACAGGGACTAGACGGGAACATTTACACATCGTAATAAAAGCTACAGTTGTTACTGCCCCAGCAGCTAAGCTACTGTTGATGTGTGCACGAGCAAGGCGTCACAACAAAGTTCCAGTAGAGTGTATAGAAGGCAGACAGAAGCATGTGCGGCCCCTGTCCTTCTAGAGCAAGAGGCAACCAGTAGTTCATGTAAAACATGCATTTTAATAAGTGCTCCTTCAACCTCCTCCTCTCCCTCACACCTAATTACAAAACAGTAATCGACATTAAAATCAAACTAACGATATTAACAATGATGGCCACGGTTTATTTTTCCAACGCACTCTTCAGGAGCAGCTGCTGCTAGTCTTTATTCAACCCCGTGTGCCAAGTGCCCTTACATCTGTGGCTCGAACAGCAACAGCCAGACCCTTCAGCCGTGACCACAGCGCAAGTAAACACACAAAGTGTTAAGACTGTAATGAGGCCGAAAAGATGGGCTGTGCGAAGGTGAGTCATATCAAGACAAAGCCAGTGTCGTGTATGCTTAAAAAATAAAACTAAACCAACATGGAAAAAACAGAGATAGTGCGAGAAAAAAAAAAAAAGTATGGATGTAACGGATGTGGGGTTTATTCTTCGCAACCTTTCACGATGCACTGTATGCGCTCATTGTGTTTACGTACCAATAATGCATGTTTCTGCTTCATTAAATCTGCAGACCAGGTTAAAGTGGATGACTCCAGACCACTGCATTGCCTGATTAAGCCTGGCCTCTACTGGCCTTGGCCTCTACTGACAGCAGTACTGGTATTTGAAGCTAACAAGAGCAAGGTTCATTTTCCTTTTTCTCTCTCTACCCCCCCCCACCCTTCCCCTTCCCAGTGAAAGCCAGGTCAGACTGACCCTCCAGCTATGGCTATTTAACCTTTTACTTGGCAACAGGAGACTGTAAAAGACAACGGAAACTATGCTTCTTCATGTTGCCTTCGCCTCAAAACGGAACCTTGTTTGAAGCTAATGCAGCGCTACAGGGGCCGCAGGGTCAAATGGGTGGCATTCAATTGGATTGCGCGCGCGGCTGCCCGCTCTAAACCCGGCTAACAGGGAGCGTGTCGTCTGCTCATATCTAACAAGGAGGGGTGGACAGGCGAGGAGAACATCTCTCGCCTCTGTGTCATCTATTAATTATACTCTTACACTGTCATAGCAGGTAATGCTGGGGTTTAGAGTCAGCTCTCCTTCCATGGGGTTTTTGTTAACGCATTTTGCGAAAAAAGCGTGGCACTGGCAGAGACGAGAGAAAAAAAAAAAACGGTTTGGTTAAAAAGATTTTAATCTAAAAAGAGTCCCTGTTCCGAAACACCCAATCCAACTGTTAATTGTAGTGGGCAGGCAGCGCTGACAGTCTGAAGTTTAATCATCACAGCAATGTGAAGGAGGAGGAGGGCTAAATCAATTACCCCGCTCTCCCGCTCAGCGACCTTACATGCCTGACCAATCAAAATAAACTGCGCAGAACGCGTTACTTACTCTAGTGATCACTGCCACGTACCCTTACTCTAAACACAGTCAGATGACAGGTGGGCTAAACAGAACTGCTCTCGATCTGTGTGCAAGTCCTCTACAAAAATTATCTATAAATGCATTTCAGATGTGCACAGTCAAAAACAGGCAGAGAGCGTCACTGGGTTGCCCCCGCTGCTTCTCGAACGTCTTCGTTCCTGGCTGCAGGCGCGCGTCTCTCCCTTTTCATAGAGATCGGGGTTCAAGAGAGCATCATGTGCCACTATACACTGTGTGTTTCCACATTTGGGTTCTACTGGTACAGCTATTGCTGCCATGGGCCCACGTGTGAAGCGGTAGTCAGTGGCACGTCACAGCTCCTCTGCCAAATGAGACGGGGGCGGGTTTTGTTTTTGACGTTCCGCATCCTCCGGTGCCAAAACCACAGACCTCTGGAGCAAAGGGGTGAATGGAGGCATATCACCATGCAGAAATGCATCACACACACGCTATCTGTTATTATTATTATTATTAGTGCTGGTGGCATTTTGTTTGTTTAATGTTTTGACATATAAAGAGTTAAAAGTTAAACAATTAAATATAAGTGTTGAGCATTGGTGGAGCAGAAAGGGTAAAGTGATAACGTTTGCTGCTCTATAACACTAACAGAAGAATGGAGATTTGATGTTCAAAATGCCCAAAGATGTTTTATTAGCACGTAACGTGTCCTTCTGATAGCCACGCAGTTCATAGTTCATGCCTGTTACACTTAACATAATAGCCTGAAGTCAGGCCTGCCAATCACTTGTTCTATTGTTGTGCTGTATTCTCCTAATACGCACGAGTCATGAGCGAGCCCTGGATGAGCCAGGGCTCAGAGAACGGTAAAATAGAGGAGATATTAAGTGTATTAATTTACATTTAGCTTGCAACAGCTGACTTTACCTTTAACACGACTGATAATCATGTCTCGGGTGTTCACATGAAATGCCAGAGAACAGCTCCAATCTGAATCTAGTTACACTTGGGCCTATCACAACAACATTCTTGGGATTACCTGCACCCTGGGGTGAACAGACGGGTGTATGAGCTGAGAGCTGTAATAGTTATATGTGCGTAAACAGGACTAAAACGCAGCATAGCCTAACTAAGAGATTCCCCACAGTGCTGAAAGCAGCCTAGGCGTGAGTCAGTGAGGGAACTGCTTAGTCAGCAAACACACACTGCCACACCAATGGGGAGGGAAAGAGAGTGAGAAAGTGAGAGAGATAGAGTGTGTCAGAGAGCACACGTGTCAGAGAGAGAGAGAAAGTAGAGAGAGAGCAACTTTGGCTTGTTTCAGTCCAGGCCACCTTGTCCGTATGCTATCACACGGTTGCTGCCGACACTGAGAAAAGCCTGAAACTGACACATTCCTTAAATGAGAGAAATCACCACTGTTCTAACCACATCATTCATTGTGGGGAAGTTAATTCCATGATTCTTGGGAAGGGGAAATGTATATTTTAAACTACCTTTATTAGGCTACCCTTTGTTCATCATTTTATTATACATTTGTAAAAATGTAAGCTTCAAGCTTGTATGTTGCATTCAAATATTGTGCTTTTATGTTCCACTAAAACAATAAATACTTCAGTGCAACAGCCCACAATGCTACAAGATGGTTCCCTTTCACCAGTACTGGTACATTACAAAACAAGCTTCCAAGAGCAGATTTCTTCAGCCCAAATAACATACAGCAGATTTTTCAGGCCACCCACTCCAGAAGGCAGCTTGCTCAATCCAAGTTCTCTCTCTCGCTGCGTGCCAAGGATTCAACCCTGGGCAACGGGCAGGGGTCCAACCACATGCTAGCACCCTCGATAGCAGACATCCTGTGCCAATAACCAATGGCCGTGATGGAGAAACCAATGTACTGAGCACTGAATCCAACCTTTCAACGTGCTAGCCCTCGGCTTAACACAACACTACATTTTGTGAATCTTTATTTTTATTTTGTATCATCAAAACAATGACAGATGGTATTATTAAATCCAAATGGAATGACTATGTTTTCTGCCTACATGTGCAAATTAGCAAGAGTCATTACAATTAAACAGGTGGCGGTATTTAGTGGCTATAGGAGGTGCCAGTGCGGCAAGCTTAGGCAAAAACAGCTGCAGAGATATCGTCATAGTGCTATAACAGTCCACTGTAAACCCACAGTCTCCAAGCCAACCTGGTTGAGGGCACCTTCTTAGCTATGTGTGGTGTGGCAGACAAGAGACAATATCATCTGGCCTAGGTAAATCAATATGCACTTTGCTGTGGCTGACCTATGTAAGTGGAGGAGCCAGGGTTGTCAAAAATCATTGGATTGTTTGTGTGCCCGGCAGTGTTTTTCCAAGAGGTTACTAATTCTCAACCTCTTACCAGCTAACTGTATGGTTTCACCAAATAACAGGTTGGCCATAATGGCACACCAATAGCCTGTGTTTAAATACAAGCTACCGTGATTTGTGGCAGTGTGTCATATTACGCATTAAATAACTGCAATCCAGGTCTGTAAATAATAGCATTGAACATGTCCTTTGTTTATATCCGGGCACCCAGCTCAGTTCACGCAAAGGGCATAACTACAACTCAATCCCATTCACAGTTAGGCTATTTCAGAAGCATTTCCTCGTTCCTTATGACAGCACTTGGGATAATTGCGGGATCATTTTCAGTTAGCGGAATATGCGAGCCACAGTGGCCTGCAGTAAACAAGAGCGTGACAGGAGCTGATTGATGGGGATGCTGATCTGGGGCAACATCACAGTCACCATGACAGAGGAATAGCCCGCGGGGGGGGGGGGGGGGGGGGGGGGGGGGGGGGGGGGGGGGGGGGGGGGGGGGGGGGGGGGGGGGGGGGGGGG
>JAODTR010035741.1:0-20786 GCA_025399935.1 Amblyopsis rosae | reverse complement strand
AGAGGGGAGAGAGGGGCGAGAGAGGAGATAGGGGGGAAGCAAGGGAGAGAGAGGAGGGGGGAGAGAGGGAGGGAGGGAGAGAGAGAAGGGGGAGAGAGAGAGAGAGAGGGGGAGAGAGAGAGTGAGAGGAGATAGGGGGGAAGCAAGGGAGAGAGAGAGGAGGGGGGAGAGAGAGGAGGGGGGGCAGAGAGAGAGGGTGAGAGAGAGGGGGGAGAGGAGAGAGAGAGGGAGCGAGATAGAGAGAGGGTGAGAGAGAGAGGGGAAGCAAGGGAGAGAGAGGCCGAGGAAGAAAGGGGGAGATAGAGAAGGGGGGAGAGACAGAGAGCAAAAGAGAGAGGGGTAGAGGGAAAGGAAGAGAGAGAATAGTAGAGGGAGAGTGAGACAGGCAGGAGACAAAACTGAGATATGATATGACACTTCTATTTTCCTTCTTTGCTGCCACAGGCTCCCCCCCCACCCCCCCAACTTCCTGTTAGGAGCGTGAGCTGCTCGTGGAACAGTATTCGGGGATGACTAAGACCCAAAGAGGCCCCACTCTCTCCCGACATTCTCCTGCTTCTGCCCCTCTATATGAAGGGGGGGGCAGTTTTAGGAGTCCACAGAGCATGCCTGTCACAGGGGGTCTTAAAACATGGACCCCGGGGCACCCAGTCACACTGCTATAAACACACGGGCAGGGTGAGGGAGACATCGTGCGAGGAAGAGAGGCAGGGAAGGAAAGAAAGAAAGAAAAGGCTTTGTCCAAACATCGATTCACAGCACCACTTCACATCTGGCTTCTATTGAGAGAGCAAAGGGATGTGTGAGCGCGCGCACACACACACACACACACACACACACACACACACGCATTCCTACACAGGGAGTCATATTACCAAGAGCAACAGGCCTGTGTACTGGTGTTATAATACACTATACTGGCCTTTCTACTGTGAAGGTGTTATATACGTGGCTATGCTGGATACACACAACCAGTGGCGCCCAGTACGTACGTACGTACGTACGTACGCCCAGTACGCCTGTGGTACTGGATGGGGCACTGAGCCAGGGAAACATAGTGAGTAGCTAACAAGATTATAGGCCGGTCTCTGTGGGGTCTACTGAAGTCAAACTCAAAGTATCTGCATGAATTCAAAATCCTGTACTTTGGAAAGACCTGTTTCAGAATGATACAATATCACCAAAAGATTGATTGAGCAAATAATTTGACAGATTTAAAGGTTAATATCATAAATATGTTTTATAACCATATACTTTAGAAAATGTACAATACGTCGACACTGAAACAGGATTCACGACTTCCTGTTCAACATATTCTGAGTGACATTAACAACTTTCATTGCCAAAGGCACCTTAACACAAAGCACCTGGAAAACCTAATATGCTGTGACATTGAACATTCGTAACGTTTTATCCTAAGGGGATATTCATTCAGTCTTGGAAAAATGTTTTAATGTGCTGTCAGAACATGATGTTTGTTGTGAATCCAACCACATTACTGTCAGTCAGAAGACAGCATTTTGTGCTATCCAGTTACTCTACATAACACATTAAGTTGTACCCCCGTCTTCTTAAACCATTAGCTTCAATAAAATAAAACAATACTGCCGAATGGTAGTTATCCACATAAGTGTTACTTACAAAACATTTTGTTGTTTAACATTTAAATAATCACGTCAACTCATTCGATGTTGGCGTAATACTAGCTCTAGGTTAGGTCATTCATTGGTTCCCACTGCACTTGTATTGGTGAACTGAGAACTACATTCAGCTGTGCCAGACTGGCTGTAATGGCCCACACCTTTCTGGACCAGTGCCCTGACTGGGCCCACAGTAGAACACCATGCCTGTGGGCTCTGAGCAAAATACAGGAGTGGTATGGAGGATGTTAGCTACTGATGTGAGGATATTCTCTGTATAACGGCAATGTTACAAACATGTTCATGTTTATGTACTGGACAAGATGTTTTTATTTTGTGGAGCATTATAGTACGATGTTAAAGAAGGCATTGGCCAGTGTCCAAATGTGTGTGTGTGTTCGCTGCAGGGGACGTGCGTTAGCTACCGCACGGCTGCCATGTGTGCAACTCAACACCTGGCCGTTTGTAACGGGAGTACCACCCAAACAGGCTGAGACATCGCCAACGCTTGCAGAGAATGAACACTCCGCCCGCGTGTGTACCTGCTTGTCTTGGCCCTCTCTTCCTCCTGAAGGCAGCGCCAGACTGCAGCGCCTCCAACAGGCCATCCATGATACCGGTTTCATCGTCCTCTGTAAAAAATTAAAACACACGGCATCACATGATCGGCATCACATGATCAGCACGACACACACACACACACACACACACACACACAGTAAACCCACAGACACACTGAAACACAGAGACAATTCATACTTAACGGCATTTGGCAGGTACGCTTTTATCCAAAGCAACTTGCATGCAGTACATTTGTCAATAGTTGGACAGGTAGCCAATTGTAAGTGCACAAAATTCTAGTAGAAAAGTTACAGCATCCATGTCAGTATAGCATTACATCAAACTAAATTGCATATTACCCAAATAATAAAGTTCTCAATATGTTGGAACAGAAATAAATCCGCCCCCCGCAATAAGACAAGATAAAAGGGGAACACACATGAACCTGCACTATTATCAGAGCGCCGCTTGATGGAATGATGGCAACACTTTCCTATTGCTGTTCCACCTCTCTCTCTCTCTCACACACACACACACACACTCCTCCTCTCTCACACACACACAAGACCGTGTAACAGTTAGCATCCCATTAGCCATAGTGGCCTAAAAATCCAATGCCCCAGCTCAGCTCCTGTCACCACTGTGGGCTACACACACATGCACTTACAGCAACATGAACTGTGATGCATGAACAACACCACCGGTGAATAGACACGCCCACATTTAGAACACCAGAATCAAAACATCCGCCCACGTAATATACCAACTGGTGTAATGAGTTTAAGGGGGCATATACGTTAACTGTGTGTGGTGTGGTGTGTGTTGATAGGGTTTAGACTTGTGTATTCACAGAGCTTGTTTATGCTTGCATCTAGCAAGGGGTACTGTGTGTGTGGGATTCCCAGTGTTACTACCACATACATATTGAATACGAGTGTGCATTGCATGGGGGTATTCAGTGGCACGGGGCTCACACAGATGGTTTTAATCATTTACACTTTGAACCTGAAACAACAGGGGGATGGGGGGGATCCGGAAAAGAGGTGGAAAGGAAAGGAGGTCAAAGGTTAATGTCTTTACCCCTTTCCTCCTGTCCACCAAACACAAAATGGTTCTCTCTGTCTCTCTCACACACACACACACAGTCTAAGCCAGCAGTAAGCCCTGCGGCAGAGGGCCCTTGCTTCCGACTGTCACGTCAGGAAAAGCCACGCATGCACACAACCGCACACACACACCCAGCCAAGCCGAGCAGAGCGCCGCACAGCTCACACGCGCCACTAAGCGGCCACACCCAGGAACTGACTGTTTTTCCTCTCCGTGTCAAGGGAAGTACATCCGGCAATTCCACGCTAATCACATGACTGGCTTAAACCTCTGACACACACACACAAGCCACAGAAACCTATTTGTGAGTATGTACTTGAAGCCAACTGGTGACCAGCTCTTTGAGGAGGGCTTATAGCTGTCCCAGTGAAGTGCCACACAAACACACACACACCATGTCCCTGGGCAGATGCACTGCAAAACATTACACTACAGAACAATGCCATGCACTGTGTGCCTATGTGTGGCTACAAGCAATGTCTTTAGTAAGCCCACTATTTTAAGTAGCTTTCTCTCACCACAAGAAATATGCTATGCTTAGCTTGCTGTTAAGGGTTATTAATACTACATCTGATTTCAGACTGAACTTTCAACAGCCCTAGAGAATTACTGTAGTGCAATGCTTCTATTTACCATGTACATTGTGATGAACAATTGACTGGGTCCAATAACTTGCTATAAACCAAACTGGAGCACAACAGAACAGATAAAATTATTAGATTAATAAATTAACTTTAATAGCATTAGGACCTCATCCATTTAATATGTATGTTTAGAGCCAATCTACAACAACACACTCTCTCTCACATCCCCCAACCCCTCACAGATACACACGGAGCATGATGGCTTCTGTGGAGTAGCAGCACCCCTAGTGGCCATTCACATGCTCACAGGGCATGAGACAGTGAGAAATCACAGAAGCATAACATGGGAGTTGGTCTGCACTTGTAGATACAGGTGAGAGAAAGACAAGATCATGTCTGTACGGTGTGTGTGTTAGGAGTGCAGACCATTGTTCTCTTTCCATTATTTTTTTTTAACCTAATTTTATTGTTAACATTATCTAATGTGATGTGCATTGCATTATTAATTATAGCTGTTGATACACTATGTGGTAATGTTCACGGTGTTAACGTTTTGAGGGGGCTATAAATGGAAACAGTGAATACTACTAGTGTGTGAGACAGCAAGACCAACCCCTCGTCTGCTCTCAACCCTCACCTCCTCCTAGGAGCAGACAACACAGCCTAATCCCTCTGGCAGATAACTGGCCTCCTGACTCTCCCCTCCCCCATTCTCCAGCTCAGCAGCTCTCTCCATAAGTGGAGTCAGAGCACCCCTGGTGGCAGTTCCCAGGCATGCAGCCCTGGGACTGTGGGAGTGTTCCTGTGAAGCAAGGGGCACACGCCCTGTAGTACACACAGCCGCTTTTTTGCAGGTCACACTGACACCAAGCTGTGAAGAGAGGGAACAGCCACTTTCCCCAAGCTGTGTGTGCGTGTGTGTGATGGATGTGTGTCAATTACAGAGTGGAGGCTAAGCCTGGGAATACATCTGCCTCACTGGGCAGAGCATGAATGCCTGTTTAAGGTTCCAAAGCCCTAATGCTAAAATCCCAAAACAAGTCAATAGCAAGAGTAGCACTCTAAGGTTATAGTAACAACTAAACTGTTGGAGCATTTCAAAGCCCCAAAAGGATAGTTGTATATATGTATATAATTTGTGATATACTTTATTATATAAAGATTTCAACCACATGGTTAGCACATGTGGTAACTGAAGTGCTGTTGTGTGTGTGTTTCTCATGGGAATGACAAGGCCATGAAGTACAAACACTCAGTGACCTTCCACAGTTCAACCAACTCTGATGGGAGATGGGAAAAAGCGACAGAACTAGAAACAAAAGAGGGCAAACAGACATGAAAGGAAGAAAAAAAAAAGAGAGAAAGAAAACAGAACAAAAGATCTGAGTATGTGAATGCTACACCGCTGAACCCAACCATTGTTCAATAACCATGGCAGTTTAAAAGGTTGATAACTCAATGCAGTACACTACAAAGCCCAGGTGTGCATGCATGTATTGGTATATTTAAATATGGGTGTGTTAAATACCTCTGGGACACAAAGACAGTCAAATGTACCACCTGTATGAAAATGATCCCCCACGGCATGCACTCTCACTCTATTAGCTTTGAGGCCTTATTGTGTTCCCTCCATATACTGCCGATAGTGGCTGACCGTGTAATTTGACTACCTTGTTCCCCACATAAAAATGCCCTGCGCTCTACTCACAAACCCAGCAACCAAATATTATTCCTAGTGGGGCCGCAGCAAGGGATGTGGGAGTGTGTGTGAGTGAGTGTGTGTGTGGGCATGCACTCGCATGCCTTAAAAGGAACAGTGGATACTGAAAGGAAAGGAAAGAATGAACAAAAGTGAGAAAAGAAATGAAAGCCAGCTAGAACACGAAGCGTTAGGAAAGGGGCCAAACCTTTTAGAGAAGAACTGAATAAAACACAGTCACTCTAATATACACGCCTTCTCGAAACCATGACATCAGAGCATCAACAACACAAGGATGGCATATGCAAATAGTAAAGCAAACTTGCACGCACACGCACACACACACAGGGGCTGTAGCGGGAGAGGAATTGTGACGGCTGTGGAAAATGTGTGGGTCTCCGGAGAGCTCTACAAGAGCCAGAGAGAAGGAATGTAACGAAACTAGGTCACAACCAGAACAGAAAAAGTGGGGTCTGTATGCATGTGGACGTCTGTGCGAGAGTTTTCAAGGCAAGACAGCAGATTGTGCGTTTGTTCACACGAAGAAAAGCAAACGCGTGAGAGTTATGAGCAAGTTAATGTGTTGCCATGCCAATCTATTATACCACTTCAAAGAAAAAGGTGCGTATTAGACAGAAACTAATTTAGGCTCTCTCCCTGCCCTATTTTAACAGAGGCAAACCTCACCAGAGCAGTGAGAAGAGGGGATACAGTCTCTTTATAGACACTTTCTTTCCCCTGTGCTTTCATTGTTAGTCTTTTTGCCACAGAGACGCAAGTCATCACCATTAGATTAACTTTGGTCTACAAATGGAGAAGGCAGCTTTTGCCACATGCAAGCACACACACACACACACACACACCCCTCACAGAAGTGTGGACTTTGAGTGCCCCCAACTGGCTTTGCTGAGAAGTACACCGTGAGAGCAGGGGAAACCTACATACATTACAGGGAGAGAGACTGGAATAACAGAGGTTCCAAACGGACGGCACATCCATGTTCAATTTGTGGAAGGGGGGTGGGGGGGGGGTTTCACCCTTCATGCAGACCAGAACAACTCAGCGTTCCATGCAAGTCATGGGGTCCACAGATTTCACCATACTATTGCCCATGATTTCTCTATGGGGGTGTTTAAAGGGTATTTTGAGTATACTACATTAATTCCCAAGTTCCTGCGATCAATCTGAGGCCACAACAGTATTTCTGTTTTGGGGTAAATTGACGTTGTTTCAGGCCATGCGTGGTAGATGTAGATGTCTGGGTGCTGCAGTATTGACCGCCTGCACAGCACAATGTTTAAGAGATCAGTAGCATTTAATTTTTGCTTCCATTGAAATGCAGAGATGTTCCGTCTTTGTTATAATTCAAATATATTTGGTACAGGCACATCGACCGACAGACAGACGGACAGTGTGACCTGTGTTTATGTCAAGGAGATTGCTCTTCTTCAGCTTCTCCTTCTCGGCCTTCTCCTTGGCAAGCTTGGCCCTCTTGAGCTTCTCCTCTGCTTCCTTGCGCTTCTGGTTCTCCTTCACTGCTTGCTGTGGGGTGGAATGGAGAGAGTCAGTGTGTGTGTGTGTTTGTGCGTGCGTGCGTGCGTACATGGAGGAGGATGTTTAGTGTGCGAAAAACAAACAAAAAAAAAAATCATAATTTCTTTGGGTCAATATTTAAATCCAGATTATTTAACATGATTGACTTTGGAAAGCTGTTGCATTCAATGTACCTAAAACACTGAATCAAATAAACAGTGAAACCACCTTCAACTGTGAAATTTCACATAATACTTTTCACATTGATCAGGCAAAACGCAGAAGTGAGCGTGCGCCTGTCATTCTGAACACAAGAAAAAATATAAGAGTTTACGTGCAAAACGGAATGTGCACAATAATCGTTTCTCAATTGTTTTGGTTTTGTAATTGTTAGGAGCCGAAATTGAAAGCACGATAAAAATGTGATTAATTGCGCATCATACTTAATAATAATAAAAAAATAAACACCTAATTTCACATGTTGAGGAATAAGATAAAAACATACAGTTGACTCAGGGAATTCAGGTAATGCAGTGTTTGATTATGTCACCGTTGAATGCAAAACATATACCGTGGTGGTAAAACTGGCCTCGGCACACATCATAAAAATAAAAAAAAGGGCACGACCGCCGAGACGGAGCTGAGTGTGTGCTGTACATACACACTTCAAAAAGCCCCAGTATATAAGGCATGTGGGCCATGCCAGATGGTAGAACAAGTGTCTATGTAAACACATTAACAGTTGACACAGAAACGGGCGACACTACTCATTATTCACTATTGTGTCAATATGGACAGGTGCGCACACACACAGACGACCTCTTTTCTCAGCATTGTTTGACACTGGGGTTATTGTTCTATGCTCCTCCTGTCACACACTAGTGAGAGGATGTGTGATAAAGGGTGTGTGTGAAGGTGTGTTAAATATAGGGCAATATGGAATCCATACAGTTATACAGTTTAGTTATTAACTATGCAGTAAACCAAATTACAGGGAATTTTGCATCAAAACATTTAATAATCAATATCATATGAAGATAATCTCATGTTAAAATAATCTAAATGTGGTGTGATGAGAATACAGTTTAGTTTGATTATTACAATAAAAGTTAATGTAACTAAGTAAAACGCAATTATGTTCACACTACTGTACATTGCTGAGACCTGAACCTGAACACAGACCTGGAACATGTTCTTGAAGGTGTTGAGGTCTCCAAAGAACTCCTCCGCCGAAATCTTGCTGGTGTCGAAGACAAAGTAGTCCCCCAGGTCGCTGTACTGCTTCTCCATGTTCTTCTGCATCAGATCCAGCTTCTCGTACTGCTCGCGGGCCGTGCCCACAAAACTGTGGAGAAGGGTTAAGGAAATGGCCGCTGTAGAGGACGACGGTACTGAGCAGGAAAGATTATTTCACACATTCTCCAGCATTCAGGTGAGAGACCATGTCAACTAGAAGAAAAAGCAGGTGTAGACCACTGGTGAAACTTCCTCTACAGGATTGAGGATAGGTATGGGCGAGGACCTCATGATACCATCAGATGCATAACAATATATTGCGATACACTGCGATACGATATCTTGTCATTTTAATGTACTAATGTTTAAATAGTGCTAAAAAAAATACAACTAAATTAAATCTGTTTAATGAATAATGTATCGATGATTGACTTCTATCCTTCATTTTGTATATCTATTCCCTGTGTTCTGTGCTCATTTAAAAATAAAGAAATCTATGTATCGATACAAGGCGCTTGCAAATTGATACAGTATTGTGAACACAAAAAAAAATACATGATAGTGAGCCGTATCAATTTGTTTGTCCAGCCCTAAACAGGATATAGACATCTTCTCCACAAACAGGTCCCTGTCGCTCTGCGGAGGAGGGAAGGTTTCGACGTCCTTCTCCAGGCTCTTGATCTGGCGACCCATCTGCTCGATGCTCTTCTGGAGCATCTCGGCTGACACTAAAGGGCGACAGGAAGCCAACAGTTGTGTTTAGAGTTTCAACCTCGGAGGCAGAGTGCCATGGAGAGCTCAGCGCTGCAACTTCTTACCACTGACTGATGCCAAGAACTAATTAAAACCGCTTGATTCTGCAAACGGGCGTAACTTGAGAACCCATTCCATCCGTGTGAATGTGTGTGTGAGGAAGTGAAAATACTCAAAATGGTGAGCGTGTGGTTTAAATCATCTTGATAGGCTCCGTGATTTGATCACTCTCCATATCAGCCTGGGAACTCAATTGAAATCCATTCAGCAAGATCAAATGAATAGGTGCAAGTGAAATCATTAGCAGGCGATTGGTCAACCTTAGACCCACGTGAGGAATATCTTCCAAACACAGGCACTGAAATGCATAGTCGGTTATTGCAAGCTAATTGTAAGCTAACACACTTTGTCAAATTCACCAAATAGCTGCTCACATTTCACGAGCTTACCGTTCCGTGTGTTTGTTGCAATTATCTGGCACCTCAACACAGTCGTGACTCCATAAATAGATCAACAACAACTTGGCTTCGCAATGCATTTCAATATGTGGTGCAGATCTTCTTATGTTTGCTTTAATTTGCGATAGAAGTTAGCAAGCGTTCTCGCGAATGACTTCAATTGCACCATATGAACAACCCTCCTGGATGCCGATTGGTTGACGGTGTGTGACCCGATTGAACAGCATTTTCAGTTGCGAGTTCCCTGCTAAAAAATCCAGCATAAACCAACATGAATTCCATGCTGGTCCAGGCTGGTTCATACTGGTTTGTGCTGGGGTAGTGCTGGTCCAGGCTGGTTCATACTGGTTTGTGCTGGGGTGGTGCTGGTCCAGGCTGGTTCATACTGGTTAGTGCTGGTGTAGTGGCTGGTCTAGCTGGTATACAAACACACCAGCAACCAACATGGGATGCCGGGGTACCAGCAAACCAGCATCCCATGCTGATTCCAGCATGCAAGACATACCTTATACTGGTGACCAGCAATGCTGGATATTTTAGCAGGGTTCCCAGACTGATCCCTAGGATGATTTTAACCAGGCTCCTTACATACATATTAGACAGTATAGCAAAAGGTGCTTGAACTTGCTTGAATCCTACTGTACGTGATGTGTGAGACACTGAGCAGCACAACATGCTATGTACCTCTGCTGGCCTTCTCCACGTGGAGGAGCTCGTCAGGGAAGCTCATCACCTCAGGGTACTTCTCCTGACACAGGTCAGCCAGGAAGTGCAGCAGGGTCTGCTTCTGGTCGGACGACTTGGTGTCCCGCAGCTGGTGGGGATGTTTGGGAAAGACGTGTGGAAATAAGTGAGAGGGTGTGCAAATGTAGAGGTAAATAGAGTCACTTATGACCCAGTGTGTTCACAGCCATCCCAATTATTTATTTATGGTTACTGCTTCTATCGTTGGCCAGAAATCAGATGATAGTCAATTGGGAATTGGGTTGTATGTATAAAGACAAATCAAGGCTATTTCAGGAGCGCTTGACATCCTCTACTGTACACCTGGGGAATGGGATCAAGAGACTTGCTTTGCAGCCAATACAAATAAAACAATCATCTTTAACAGTGGTGATGTGCGAGAGACTATATTCATTCAGCAAAAATAAGTTGCCGCTTTGGGTGAAAATGCTGCAGACCCCCTGTGCTCAGAGTGTTACCACGTGTCTATCTTGACGGAAATTCACACATCAAACTGTGTGTGCGCACGTGCGTGCGTGCGTCCTTCAGGTAAACTGTTGTCAGCCTTACAGAAGAATGACAAGGCCCACCTTGCAGAGGAAAGAGATGGAGAAGCCGAAGGACTTGGCGTTGCGGGAGCCGGCGTTCATGTAGTTGCCCACCAGCAGGGTGATCTGCAGCAGCTGGGCGAAGGACTGGCTCTTCCTCAGCTCCTCGCAGGCCGCCGTCACCGCCACCACGTCGGGCTTCACGTTGTTTAGCTGCTCCTCGAACTGCAGCTTGAACTGGATGGCCTGCAGGCGGGGCTTCAAGCGCTTCACCGTGGACATCTGGGCAAAAGGAAAGGAGCATATCCGGTCTCTCATTGGACATGTGGTACACACACACACAACATCTGGGCAAAAGGAAAGGAGAGTCTCCGGTCTCTCATTGGACATGTGGTACACACACACATCTGGGCAAAAGGAGAGTCTCCGGTCTCTCATTGGACATGTGGTACACACACACACACACACACTGTGGTTTGTGTCGTAGTGATGACAGTCAGAAAGGACTTTTGCCAGGGACAGTGTTGTCATCTCCCACACTGGCAACACGCTTTAACGCCACTCTCCCTATACCAGTGCCCACCGCAGGGAGCAAGTAGAGCTGCTTGTCAGACCCAGAGCCATGTACAAGAGAAAGGCGCGCTAACGGAGGTTCTATTTAAGGAGCCAGGGCTGTGTAGAAGTACCAGATAATGTTTTCTGCAGCGAATGGTAAGACAGCGAAACACAAAGAGATATTTAATGAATTTGACATAAAGTGTATTAGCTTACAATAGCTGACTATACCTTTAACAGAGAGGCTGTTCAATTGATCTTATGAGTGAGAGCTGTAATCCCAAAGACAATTTTTTCATTCAAATGTATGGTGATAGGAGACAAACCACTAGTTCCCCTCAGGTGTTGCATGTGAATACACTACATGTGCAGCACATAAATGTTTTCAAAATGTTCATAAATAAGCATATGTAATGATGCGCTTGATGTTACACACAGGCACTATAATAGCTGGAAGGATCCTGCCACACAAAATGGTGTAGTGTTTTTGTGCTTGTGTTCGCCACAGTTAAACATAGCGTTGTTGGCCTGTGTGACCGTTTAGTGTGTCTAATATGTTCTGGACACAGTGAATACATCTCACCATTTCAGCAATTTCTACGCCTCATTTCTTCATCGGCACGGACGCACCAATTTTTTGCCAATTTTCTGGGCAGTCAGCAGGGAAATTACTACTGAGCAGACAAGGCAGAGGTGTGTGTGTGTGTGTGCGCGTCTCTCTTCTCACCACCACAGCAAACTGCTCGGCCTCAGCGAGGTCATCGTATTCGTCCTTCAGATCAGCCAAAACGCTGAGCTGTTCTGGCTCCGGGAGCTGCTTAATCAGGTTCTGCAAGGCAACGAGCAGCTAAATCAACATTCCTGATATGATCAGGCCGTGTGCTTCGCTGGCGGCTAATACATCACACGTACTAAAACAGTGCATATAAACTAGAGACTAATGAAGAACTGTGTACATGTCCAGACATGTGAAACTCAACACCTGTGCACTGTAGATTGTGGCGTTTAACAGCTGATGATCTCCATTTACAGACTAGGTGCATTATGTATTGGAGGTCACACAGCACTGTACGTCTAACTGGGCAGGCAGCTTTAGCAGCTAGCTACATGTTGCTAAATTAATTATTAACGCTGTACTAAACTTTTACAGTTCACATGGAGCACATGGCCACAGGTTATGGTAAATGGACTGCATTTATATAGTGCTTTTCTAACCTTCCGGCCACTCAAAGCGCTCTACAGTATTGCCTCAACCTCACCAATTCACACACACATTCATACACCGATGGTGATTGCTGCCATGCAAGGCACGGCTAACCCCCAACCACCAGGAGCAGTTAGGGGGTTAGGCATCTTGCTCAAGGATGTTTACAAGTAGGTCAACACCGGGGTTTGAACCCATCACCCGGACCACTAGACCACCCTGCCCCCAAGGTTAAAAGGTCAGTCAGTCTGCTAAATATACCTCACCCTTCCCGATATGTTTATGATTAATGTGCCAACTTTACCTGGACCATGGAGTCTGTCAAGACGTCCTCGTTGACCTCAAGGATAGAGTTCTTGATCTCCTCATAAGGCATACGGAAGGAACCCAGAAAAATGGCTGAGACACAAGGGGATGAAGACTAGTAGTCACAAAACAACTCGCCACACATGGACTTAAACTGCACGACTGTGTCATACAGTTACAGGGTAACGGATAGGTTAAGTAGCAGGGTTCAAATGAGCACAGCACAAAGTTCCGGCTGTTTTCACCTGTCATTGGTGACTAATGAAATCAAGAAGCAGAATAGCTTGAGGAAATGAATGGAGATGTCAGTTTTACTGACATGCGTTTTATTTCTGTCACTTCCCAGTTCACTACTTATTCACTGCTGTTCATTGTACGAAAGGGGCATCTTCCAGTATAATACTGATAATCCTGTTCAGCACTGAGACTACTAAGTGCTGTCAATACATTTAGAGGGGTCAAATATAGAGGACAAATTAAGCTTAAACTTGAATCAAGATCGACAACAACACTTTAACATGTGTACATGTTAATTTGATGAATGGCGAGACAGTGGTTGGGTAGTGGACACTGCGCATGTGTCTCGACACTCACATAGATTCTGGGAGGTCTTGGAGTCCAATATCTTCAGCTCCTTCACCTTCTTCTTCTGCACCTGTTTCTCCTCAGTTCCCTCCTGCTCATTCTTGGCTATAGAGAGAGAGAGAGAGAGAGAGAGAGATTTGTTAGTGACAACAATCCCCTGACCACCTAGTTCAAATGTACAAGGGAGGGGGGCTTCTGGGTAAATATGTGGGCAACAGAGGGGAAACAGAAGAGGGTGTCAAAGGGAGAAGATGACTGACATGAACAGAGGAGAGAGCGATGGCAGGATGGCTACCGGGCCTGTCAGCCTCATAAGTGGTCTTGGATTCATATCCAACCCATTCCCCCCCTAAACAACCGAACAGGTCGCTCCATCAGTGCCCTTGGCTGGAGGAGGACTGGCGTGAAATAATGGTTCTAACACCGGGGCAGTGACTTTCCCGGTGGAGGATACCGGGGACGGCGTGCGGCGGATTGGCTTTGACATGAGAGAGCTGGGGGGGCAATTTAACACTCACTGTGAGGTTATGCATACACAACAGCACGCGCAAGGGCAGACACATGCAGACAACCGTGCACGGGCACGCACCAGGGCCACGTGCGCTCGCGCTCGAGAGGAACACCTCATGCTGAATTGTTCTGACAAGGTCAGTTTTTATGTGTGTGTGTGTGTGTGTGTCACAAACAGCCCAAAGGACATCAGATAGAAGGTCACCCCAGCTCTGCTATACAGTAGGGGTGCACAATATATCGACTCAATATCGTTATTGCAATATCACATCAGTATTGTTGCAGGAAGTGCAATATTTATTTGTGCAATATTCCGTTTATTTTGTGGAGAGATCAGTCTGTTGGCTGTTTGGCTTAGTTTGATTTAGACAGAAAAGTAAGATGTGTGGCTGAGGAAGCTAATGACATAATAGAGATCGAAGGGGAAACATTAATGGCCAAATATAATGCCTTTGATAGCTGGTAATAACTTGTTCGAGTCCAATATGATTGTCAGTTGAAACGTGTTGTTTTGACGTGAATACATTTTGATGCATTGTTTACATAAGCTTTGTTTTTACTTTTTGAAATTATCAAAATTAATTTAGATATTTTCATGATCACTATCATAATATCGCATTTTGTCAATATCATGCAACCCTAGTAGGGGCAGACTTAGTCTCGCCAGCTCTTCCTTACGTAAAGCCTGGGACACAGCGCTGGCTAACTGCGTCAGTACCCGCCCACTTGACAGAGGTGTTTTGATTGACATGCAGGATGACCAACTGCGTAATTCAATGACCATGTCAGACGTTAAACTTGCAATGAGGAAAACCAAACAGAACTGCTTACATGCCTTGTAAATCTGTACAATTTGTAGACTACGGCTGCTAATTTGAATACAAGTTTAAATTAGTAAATAAAGTACTGCACTATCGTTGCACCAGAAACGACAGAAGTACCTACGTGACAATGTAACAGCCAATGTAAATTGACAGTATTACTTCCCCAAAGTCCTGTGTCGAGCTTACTAGGGTATATGCACCAGACGTTCAGCACAGAGTTGCCTATGTGACGTAGGGCTAATGAACGGAAGAGGCTGAGACTAGGGCAGACTGGAGACACTGTGTCTCTCTCTCTTGTGGTGCCTTCCATTTTGGGGGTGCTCTGTGTTTGGGGGTCTGGTGATCGTCTCTTTGGGGACAGTACTTGCCTTAAAGAGAGCCAGGTAGGAAGCTATAAGTGTGGCCTGGATGGCAGCCAGTTGAGAAAAAATGCTGTTTGCATGACAATGTCTTTCCTTCCACACACAATGCAAATATATTATTATGCCCTGCACTCCCAATGGCCCACCTGTTATTATAAGTTGTCGGTGACCTAATATAATGCTATGACAACCGGCCAAGTGTAAAGGGGTATTCACACTAGCGTCGGCAATAGCTGCGCCCACCGCGGCGGCAAGCGGTAGGTTGAACCCACCCACTTTTGCTCTTATCTCTGAGGCACAACATTCCGGAGGTAGGCGCTAAATATTTTCAGCGGATCTCTTAGTTTCACCAATATTAGGCTTGACAAAACGTTTGTTCAGTTTTAAAAAGTATTTAGAAAAGATAGATTTTAGTATTTTCTCCTTTTCCTAGCAAATGCCTTTCTTTCAACATATTTGTAAATGGGAACATACATTGTGTTGTATCAGGCACTTATTATTCCATTATATAAAAAAAATATGATAAATGTATAGCTGGCCAGACGGTCATCAATACGCCGGTGGCGAAAGTTCAAACAACTGTTGCCGCCCTGCGGCAGCATTTAGGGCGTCGCCTGGGCGTGGCCAGCTTGCTCCTGCAGGAAGCGTTTTTGGGTTTACCACCGCGGCACAAACACGCATGAATAGGATTTAATGGTGCCGGTAGTGTGAATGCCCCTTAAGGGTTTACTGGCATTAGGACTATCCACCCAGACTACAACTATAAGAACACTACAACAAAATAACAACAATCTACATGTCTTGTCACAGATATGGATATTACTCATGAATGTTATGGATAATTATGAACGCTGATACAATGAAAAACAAGAAGACATGCTGTAGGTAACAAGAAGGGACTTAAAGGCTTCAGTCCATGTTACAATGCATACATGATGTCAGCTAGAGCCAAACATGCCAGGTTTACACATTGGTTACATTCTGACTTTTCCCTGAGAGGTCGTAGGCTAAACCACACACATTTCAAAATGTGTTAATGGTAGCACACACAACTGCCACAACTAGAATGATACATAATGCGTGACCTTTCAGTGAGACCTGATTGCTGCCGGTGTACCATGTGCCTTGCTGACCTTGATGATTCAACAATTTAATGTTTTGTCTACTGTGTAATATGTTCTTTGGTCTTTGTTTCCCCTCAATAAGCCCCACTCCCTCCTCCCTACGTCCAACATCATCTTCGGCGCCAGTGTCTACATAACACCGTAGTATATTACATTACTGAGACATATGCTCTATGTGCCTGCCTCTGATTCACAGACTAAACACTGCATGCTATTCTCCACCCGGACACAGAGACGGCTGCCGGGGCTCGCTCCAACAATACGACGTCCTCTTTCCATCTGTCCGTCTGTCCGTACAGTCAAAACGTTCTTTGTCTCAATGAGAGAGGCCAGGCTCAAAGCCTCTTAACAAGCTCATCAACAAACTCCTAATCTCACCATTCAGCGCTTCAGTTAACTGCGCATATACAGTCAGCGGACCCATTGGGTCCCATTTACCCGTCACTAAGTGAACCACTTGTTTATCAGCCACGATTTGATCAGTAGGAAACGGTTCCTCTCTCAAATACCTCGTTTGTTTCCGGATTCACCTTGTTAGGAGATGGTGCTGCGATAGTGCCTCTCCTTCTATAGCCGTAGGCTTGTTTACTGGGAGGATATCAGGGCAGCATGTGTGTTTAATCGGTGCGTAATGTGTGCAGGGTTTTATCAGTGGTGTGGATCGCAAATACCATTGTGTCTGTACTAAGAGGCCCGGAAGCCCGGGAAGGAAACTCACTATTACAAACACAAACAGGGACAGCTCAGAGGGACAAACAAATATAGTCCGAGCACAAACACAGAATGTACACGGCATCACACCGTATTAATGGTTGGCAGGAAACCCAAAGGAAACGACGGGCCTCTACACACAGTGGCAGACAGCGGAACAAAGAAAGAATGATGGAGATAAATGTATATGGATATATAAATAGATACACTATCAAATCACACAACCACACACACACACACACATTTATAGGTGTGCATAAACACACACCACCAAATCATTCCTCACCACTACAGCAGTGTACTGTATATCCCTACAGTGGCTAATTCCACTTAAAATAGGGTATGCATCAACATCCCCATCATGTCAGTGAGTCGTGTGTGTGCCAGAGCGACTGAGACCCTCTATGAGACACTACATGTGCATCTACAGTGCGCTCTAGCCAATCGGGTCAGCCCCGTCCATGATGACATCATAGCTGATTCATAAAATGGGGTCTGGTGTGAGGATCGTAAAATGGCTGCTCCGGCTTTCCGCACATTCATTTGTGAGCCTATGGCACCCCTGGTGGCGGCTATGGAGCATTGCAGCCACAATGCACATGGTCACAACAGGGGGGAGGAGATGGGCTGAGCACACATGGCCGGCAGCACACATGGCCGGCAGCGCGCGCACGCACACACACACACCGACACAGTGAGGCGGCATGTGGGGAGAAACGGCTACATTTTATGGTGGCAGCTGTCCATTTTGGTATCACCTCGCACATAGACGCCCCTCTGCACTGGAGACACACAGCACAAGATGCACACACACCACACACTCGTGCGCGTGCACGCACACGTTTCCTGGCACCCACCCCTCCCTCCCTCCCTCCCTCCCTCCCTCCTCCTCCTCCTCCTCCTCCTCCTCCTCCTAACTCCCCAGCAGCTGCCTGGCATTGAGAGATATGTGTGTGTGTGTGTTTGTGTGCGCGCACGCTAACCAAAACTAAAATCTTCCATTTGTGACTCCTGGCTTTCATTAAAAGAGGGAGAGAGAGGGGGGTGGGGGAGAATCATGAGAGTTACATTAAGCCACACAGATATGCCTGTCAATATGTAACTAAGAGTATGTCTGTGTGTGTGTGCGCTCGAGAGAGAGCGAGAGAGAGAGAGAGAGAGAGAGATTGTGTGTCCTTCATCTGTACAAAGAGGAGTCTGTTTATCAGTCAGCAGAGCTGAGTGCGTCCTTCAACCCCCCCCCCCCGCCTCTCTGTCTGTCTCTCCTTAAAGTGTGTTTAGAGGAGCAGACGACGGGTCACCAGGTTTGGACGGAGAGACAGACAGAAGCGGAGACGGATTAGAAGAAAGGAATCTAGCTGTGGAGAGAGAACGAATAAACACTTTCATCACAGACCACTCTTCACAATGCTCACAGTTTCAGCCCTCCATCTTCTTCCCTTTATCTTTTTTTTCTCTCCAGGACTACACTATATAACCTTTCATCACAGCACCCTCTGTGTGGTTTATTTTTAACCCACTAAAAGCTCACAGATGATGGGCGCCCATTATGTTGTGTGCCGCCCCCAGTGTGTTGCGTTTGACAGGCCCTCTGGTGGTCAAGCGCGGGAACGTCATGATTTAAAACTTTTAAATAACTTCAGGCTAACTTTTTCCATCTCACAGCATTCAAAGTCTGCAACTTTGTATTTTTTTTTGTTTAAACGGAGGAGGAGGTTGAGAGTTTCAACAGGCTGAGATTTAGGGAAGAAAAACAGCTTGGGAACAGGAGGAAAAAAAATGTCTACAGTTGCAAAATGATACCACCAGGCGCACACACACACACACACACACACACACACACACACACACACACACACGCCAAACTTTTGACGCCCACATAGGCAACCAAGTACATTTCTGGGAAAACAGGATGAGTAAAAGTCTTGTGCTCTTCATTTAGCAAACTAAGTTAACTGTAGCGAGTGAGACAGGCTAAAAGAACAGGGGGAGGGGGGGGGGGGGTCATTCTTTGTCTGAACTAAACACAAAGCAAAACTTAAAGGGACAGCTGGAACTCCGTCCCTTTAAACCTTAAATGTCCAACATTCTGTCACTCGCTGCCTCGGCACGTCTGCTTGAGTACAACGCAAGGGTGCCTGACAAAGGAAGAATAAAAGGGGGGTTTCCACGGTAACCTCGGGGCTGAAAGGGCCCCCTTCATCCTGTTTTTCCACAGTGAAAGGAAGCGAGGAGAAAAAAAAAAGATTTCTGTCTGTGTGTGCGCGTGTGAGGAGGACCAGATGGCAGGGTGCGGCAGGGAGGAGGGGGAGCGGAGGCAGGATGTGGGAGGATCAGGGGGCCGGGGTAAGGGCCTGGAGGAGGGGCTAAAGCCCTGCTCACTTGCGCACCCCTGGTGCATGAACAGTGCAACTACAGTGTGAATTTACTTCACTGACACAAATCTAACATTAAACACCTTAAACATGCTTTTAAAATTATTTTAAAATAGCAAGACTATTTTTGAAAAATACTAGAAACCCAGCATGACAGAAATACAGCTAAATGTTTTTCATTTAATAATGTGTCATGGCGTACAAGCTGTGATGAAATGAATACACTAACTACATCTTCAAATTAAATATATATTCTTTTCACCCCCCCATTAAGTGAGATACATTTCCAAATGTAAGGTCAGTTGTATGGTGCTTATGAAAGTGTTTAAAATAATTAAACAACATACTCTTACACCCTATCACTATACACACATCACACCCAAGGTAAAGGCATTCTATTTGACAATTCATTAAAAATAAAACTGCTGGCTCTGTAGTGTCTCAAACATGTTAATTCAAACGAAGTCACATTAAATACAATGGGTTGTAAATTGTATCGAGCATCTGAAGTGATATATAACATTACTAGCATCTATGATGTTAATATATATATTTTCTTTCACCTTAGAACAGTTATATTTAATTTTACCAAAATAATTGCTGTTGCTCATAATGTTATGACATTTTATATGATATAATTTTATATTAAATAAAATGAGGGTCCATCCACATACAACATACTGGTCATGCGTGGAGTCACAGTGCCCTCCACTGGCCAAGTGGGGGTACTGCAAAAATACTACCCAGACTACACAGCAACAAAGATTGATATGCTATATTACATTTCCATTTTTACCACACTCAAACTAAGATACATTATGTACGTGTGTGCTTGTGCGTGTGTGTCTGGGCATGTGCGTGTGTGTATGGGCATTAGGGGAACAACAAACAAGTGTGCATGAATGGAGATGGAGCAGGGATGCCTGTCCGTTAGTGAGAGTCGTAGTAGTTCTCCCAGGGCCATTCTGACCTCTCCCTGCTCCCCTGGCTGTGAAGGTCTGCAGCCTGCTGTGACACACACACAGCACAGCACGTAATCAGCATCACTGATGGAAGCACGCGCGCGCACACACACAGAGCGGCACGCTGCCTGCATTGCCGATAAGGTGCGCTTACCGGTCGACGCGCACGCACGTCGCCACCTTGAACTCGTGGCCGGCGAAACCACACAAGCCGCCCATAAATCCTTATAGCAAACAACAGAGGACATGCTCACGCACACACAGAGACACAGCTAGAGGTGAGCTGCTATGGCGCGCTTATTAAATCAGTCCTGTATCAGCCACTCTCCTTGGGACAACGGTAAAGATTTACTACAGCAATTACACCAGCTAATTACAATGAGGTGTGGGGGGGGGGGGGGGGGGGGGACAAAAAAAAAAACCAAG
>JAODTR010035740.1:0-44202 GCA_025399935.1 Amblyopsis rosae | reverse complement strand
CCCCTTTTTGAAGAGGGGAACCACCACCCCAGTCTGCCACTCCTTTGGCACTGTCCCCGACTTCCATGCGATGTTAAGGAGGCGTGTCATCCAAGACATTCCCTCCACAAAAAATATGTATCTGCAAAAATACCTATACAGTACATATTAAGATGGTTTATGATTAGATGACCTTCTTATTTTACTTATGTGTTTTTAATAATAATAATGTAAGTGAATGGAAAAGGCGAGATACAAAATGTGTTGCAGAACAACTAGAGATGCTACCATTAAGATTGAGTTTTAGTATATGGATTTGTATTTAGGTAAAGAACATACAGTATACAGAGTGTAATGTTATTCAGTATAAAACATCATTATCTCTTCATGTTATGAGCTGGAACACACTGCCCAAATTGCAACATACGTTTCAGTCGATTTAGCCTCCATGACGGTTAGCAAAATTGAGAATTGAGCAATAGAAAGATCCTCACAGATCCACAATAGCAGGCCACAGTTTAACAATGGAGAGGGTCCTACATATAAATGACAGGCTTCTCTTATTCTATAGGGTGTGCACCCAGAAAGCTGATGGTGGGACCGTGGTTATTTGTCACGCCTGAACTCCCTCAACTCCAGTGTGATTGATGTCTCAGGTCTCCCTTCAGTGCAATCTGACACCCTGGCAACTCTGTATTAAAAAGCCATCGATGCTGACGTTTACATATTAAAATTGGTAGTTAGAGCGATTCTCCATGCGGAAACAAAAGGGGGCTCACCAGGCAGCCAGTATTATTGATCACCCTGACAACACTGGTTTTGTGATGCTGCTATGGATGCTTCTGGAACTCAAGCAGATCAAAGGGATGTGTTACAGTGAAACTGGAGATCATAGGCTGTATATATGAATTTCTACTGGACTGCATGTTAAAGGAGTCATTCCATGAAAAACTAATATTTCTTGTAGTTATTGAAAGGTTATGTCAATGTGACTGGGCCTTTCAAAGTGGACTGTTACCTTCTTTGTCTATAATAGAAGGAAAAGAGGCAGAGAAACAGGCAAATTATAAATTATAAATTGATAACAAGTAGGATACGGTAACATAAACAGAGCTCAAGTCATCTTGTCCAGGACAGTCAGGATTCAAGAGCATGACATGCACAACAAGAACTACATTCAAATAGAGTAATATAGGATATTGTTTAGTAACTGTAAACCGAGGCTTATATGCAAAGATAGCCCATGTTTAACTTTAACGTTTCCTAACTGAATAATGCTGCCGTGCTGATGTTCCGGCAAGGCGGAATGGATGCGCAATACTATCTCCTTGAAAACACTGTGGAAAATAAAAAAGGGCTTGTAGGTCAAACCGTTATGGTGATACCGCTGTGTCAGAGAGTAGCAAAGCCAGCCGTAGCCTTAAGTCATGGAACACTAAAAAGAAGAGGGGATAGGGTGAGCAGTGGCTTGTTGGATTTAAAGTAACTTAAAGCAACTGTTTCATGAGAACAGGCTAATTCCACATAAGCTATGTGGTATTTTCATCTAAGCATGTCAAATACATAAGAAAATTTATGGAATGTCAACTTGAAAGTAAATTGGCATTTCATCCTGACAACTGACAATTCATCAATTAGATTGTAATAATTGGTGCCAGTTGTTGTTGAAACTGTGGCTCTTTTCAAGCAGTGGATTTCTATACTGTATACATAAAAAAAAAAAACTGTCAATTTGGGAAGGCTATTTGTTTACTTTTTTTATTTATTTAGTTTTTGAAGGCCTGTTTTTGCTCATTGGTGCAAAACTTCACGTGTGAGGGATACAAAATAAAATCTCCTATACTCCTATCCTATATTCCATGGAGGCCTGATGATGAGGCCTCTACTGTACAGTAAATCAGATATCAGATAGGCAGTAATGTGTTTACTTTATCTAATGGATAAAGACCTATGTACTGTAATAATCTGTAAGTTATATACAGCATGTATCTTAGCCAATAACAATAACACAATGCCAGTACCAGTAGCATACTGGCAGATTGTGTGTTCGCCATGTGGAAATGGCTGGATTACTATTGGTCATTTGTGGGAAGGACATACCCAAAATGGCCAAAACATTTGACGTTTGGCTATAGAACTGGAAAATAAATGAGCACAGATAGATAGTGTAAAAATGGTTTGATAATTGTTGATGGCATTGTGCCTGCCATTAAAAAATGAAAGATACCTATACTGCACATTGTCTGCAGACAATACAGTTTATATGTGCCAAATCAACCAATTGTTTAACAATCTGTATGTATTTGTGAAAGTATGTGTCACGTTCTGCTACAATACATTGGCCACTGCTAAGCAAAACACTGTCCTCCAAAACATTCTGAATTAATCAATTCCATTAGATAAAACATAATGCAACATAACTATCAACACATATTCTTAAATAGTGAAAGCATACATAGCATTATTGTTATTTTTTATACTTTATAAAACAGTGGTATCCATGACAACATTGCTTTTTCATTCCCCATTTGATCAGATGATTATTTGCATTCAGGTGATACTATGGTGGTATTAAAGACCACCTGCTCCCTCTGGATGTGATGTCCACCTCCAATCTCTGCACCTACAGTATAGCCTAATACGAAGTGACCTACTTATGGATTATTGTGCATATGTACAAAAAAGTAAATGCTAAAGTATGCTTCAGTGCCCATTGTGAATGCCATAAATGCAATGGATTGCATTGAGTTCCAAAGAATTCCCTAACAACATTATGCTGAACCACATTTTAGAAAAGGCTATGCAGAGAGACACTGCCATATGCCCGTTTCTTTATATAATACCGCCAACAGCTTGTCCACTAAATATGGAAGCTCTGACCCATGGACGTCCAGCAGTTGGTTTATACTTATTAAGCTAGTGCAATATGAAGTACAATAATGCCATTTTGATTGGATGAAAATCACATCTTCAGTTAAAAGCAAACTTTCAGGCCATTTTTTGTGTTCCACGTTGAGCATGCATAAAAAGCACTTCTCTCACAGTAGGTGAAGTGTGGGGTGATGCCAATTTTCTCTGGATATTAATTACATATTCAAAGTCTTTGAACTGTCAGAGACCCCAGAGACAGGGCCCAAAGGGGGATTTATGCAACTCAAAGTCCTTCATTTTCCATGTTACTGTATCCTTGCCCTTATTTAATATTCTATTTTGTTATCAATTATTGTATTGTTATGGTCTTTTAAAATATCTGTTAATAAGTGTTTTTTAGCATTCATTTTACTATTTGTGCTACAGGCCTAAAGCGCTTAAGTAGTCCATAATTAACAGGAGTATTACTATTTGTTAAGTGATCCCTGTGCCCCAGGGTTTAGACTTAATTGTATTTGGACATGGGCTTAGAACTTGTAAGCCTATTATTACCATCTGATTCGGAGGGCTGGGCGAAGCACACCACATTGTGTGCAGCAGTGAAATCAAATGTATTATAACCATATTCCACTGCTACAATATACAACAATATGTTCTGTCCTCATATGTCCTCACAAACACTTTCTAAATGCAGTAAATGTGTGTGTGTGCGTGTGCATGTGTGTGTGAGAGAGAGAGAGAGAGCGAGAGAGAGATTGCCGGGGGTTGTGTTTCCAGCCAGAAACTACCTGTGGTGTCTGCAGTGACTTTCGTTGTTGCTCAGAACAAAGCCTGCCTCACATCCATGTGTAAGCCGCAGATGAAAGAATCTTGTTTGCCGTGGCACGATTGGCTATCCCAGAGGTACAATGATGGCTCTGCGTTACACTATGCTTTTCCCCTGATCCAAGCTTGAAATGAAGTCTGAATTGAAATAAATTGAATGGAAACAGGAAAATAACACCCGCGTGCGATAAGGCAAATGTAGAGGACCGGTGGGGCTACAGTACGTTAGCCCTCAGTTCCCAGCTGAATCTCTGTTTATTGACTAGCGCACCGGGACAGAAACAGCTGATGACCAGTCTGCCTAAGGACGCCATTTTAGGGAATTCAATAGGGGACCTGGAGACTTTAATAAAATCACTACAGAGAAACTGAACTTCCAGAAGCTGGGATAGGAGAGAGTAAAAAGGTGAGCAATAAAAAAAGCATGTTAGCTGAAGACATGAATAAAATATGAAATGTAGGCTTATTCTCCCCCAAATTCACTGTGCATTTCTGATGTTTTGTATGAAGTATATTCACTTTCTATCCTGATCCTTATTAAATTGTTGTTCCATATCATTTATTATGGTTCATAAATCAATCTCACTGATAGCTGTAGAGCTGTGAAACATACAATTTTGTTGCTAGCATGGTAGATCACTGTTTACAACTTCTTGCCCTTCAGTGTAGCCTAATGAGAAGTGCTTATTTCCTTCACCAATCCTAAGGGTGAGGTCATAAATGACACATTTCAATAAGGTCTGTGTTTAAAAAAGTGAACCTATCTTTTAAACTACTTCAGGCATTGTGTCTTTATCATGCAAATGGTTCCGGAGTTCCCCCTGATTTCCATAGTATTCTCACAAGGGCCGTGCAAGGCCTTCTCTATAAATGTCCATCACTGAGGCATCTCAGCCCCCAGCTCATCTTCCCCTGTGGGGGTCCTACGTGGAGGATGTCAGCCCGGCTCTCGTCTCTGGCAGTGGCCGCTCAGCCGTTTGTTGGATAAATGGCCCTGCTGTGCGACGGTGGAATCGGGGCTGTTATGCAACAACTGTTATGCAACATGAATATTTAATCACAGGCTCTCCACAAATACACGGGAGCCCACGACCGTGTCAGCACTGATTTAGGAGATTTGTTATCTGGTCGGCTGCACAGCGCAAGCTAGGGTCTGTGGTCAAGTTAGAGATCAATGGCGACATAAACATATGCAAGGTTACTGTACCAGGATGGAGAAAAGGCTCCATATGTACATCTGATCTGTTTGGTGTTTGTTTTTTTCATAACACACATTATACTATAAGTCTATTGACATGTTTGATTTAACAGTGAATCAAATATTAGAATTATATGACATATATTTAATTCTAGTATTATAATAAGACAAAGTCAATTAATTTAACAGTTACATAACCTTGTTATTTTTATTCTAAATCCAAATTGCTTCTCAGGCGGCTAGGTAGGTAGAACTGTTCTGCACATATTCTAAAGAACCAATCATGAAATCATGATGACTGTGTCACCTGTCACTCCCTAAGGTGCAAGCAAACTGCGAGTCAGTGGGGAAATGTCAATCACGTCCACATGAACATGAACTAAAAACACAAAAAGGGATTTTTTATAGGAATGGTTTTCATTATGTTATGTTGTTTTCATGTGGGGTTTTGAGCATCTTGGTTATTAGCTAATGCTAGACAGTGGATACATTGTCCTCAGGGTGGTCAAGGCTCATTTTTGTTGAACCAACAATGACTTGGCAGGTTGAAAGTTCCACAGACCAGAATGTGGATATTAAGCAGAAACAAGGCACTGACTCTAAGTCAGTCCATAAATATATTTTAGCAGGCCCTCTAGCCTATAGTGCTTCCCTTTGTCTTTATTAAATTAGTCTTTCTACTAAAGTTTTATTAATTAGTGTAATTAACTCTCTTAGACGACTTACTATGAAGTAGAGTTGGAGGTATTTTTCCCATTTTTCAGCCACCACTCAGTGGTTATGCCACACAACATTAATAATACTAATTAGGCTCTATGACAGTTAATTTAAGATAATTAATACAAATACTAATATTAGATGGCACACAATTCAAACTAGGCAGAGCGAAACCAAATACCTCAGCACGTAGTCTATGTCAAAATCCTTTCACGGAAGTAGAGGAGGAAAAATACATGCATAGATCTATATTTCACAACTTTCCTGTCAGAATATTAAATTACGTCTGAAATCACTGCAATTTTTCTCTGAGGTGAGATACACTTATCAAGACAATGTAGTAACTGCTTGTCTTGAAGACTACTACCGAATACCCACGGTACACTTTGAGGATTTTGTCATTTAAGGATTCAAATGTCCATTAAATATAATTCTGCCCATTAGGTCTGGGCAGCTCTGTTTATAGCCCACTGGTTTTTCATCTTTGCCAGTGCCTAATGAGCAAAATGCCTTTTTCTCCATATAGAAATACAACGTCGGACTAAAAAATGATGGTCACTCGTATTCTTCAAGAGCTATAACAGGCGGGCCAGATGGTCCATTTGCGACGAGTCGCGCTCGGCTCGCAGCACCTCCCATCATCAGATAGAGGCCCTGGCGGCTGAATAGAGATGAGAAATAAGTCACTGTCGCACTCTTAACTACCAAACACATTACCTCGGAAGTATGTCATTTGGAGAGCTGGGCTCATTTTTAACATCTCCAGACCGCTCGGCTTGATCCCCCACTAGTGAAAAAGTTGCCGAGATTAACATAGTACTCTTAGTGAATAGCCAGTCTGTTGCAGTCAATATAGCTTAGCTTATCTCAAGAGTGTTGTTTGCTAGCAGGCCTCAGAGCTATTGGCAGTAGTGCATACTTTTAGCAGCTAAAGTAGACCTATCGGCGGTAATAGATGGTGTTTGTTCTGTAAATAAGGACTGATTAGCCTCAGTTGAAGGAAAATAGAACACGCCTTGGTTGTTTTGAAGATAAGAAGAGGTCATTACCATTATCTATAAGACAACGGGGGATCTATTGGCTCAATTAAAAACAAAAACAGTATGTACTGTAGCAAGTCCAGGCTCAACGCCGCGACATTGAAACATGCATCCAGTTGCAGTAACAATGCAGGTGGGAATGAATGTAGCTAAGGCGGCGTCTGGTTCTTGTAAAACCTTTGCCACGCTGCACACTGCTTCCCCTGATGGGTATTGAGCCAAGGCTTGAATATTGTCTTATTTATCTCCTCCTGACCTGCTACCCGGAGGATTGCCGTAACCTTCGCACTGTGTCTTAATTGAATGGAGAGGAAGGAGCGAGTGGGTCGCTGTGTGTTCTCTGGCTGGTTGCATGCATGGCAGTGGAGAGTAAGTGGAGTGTATTATCAATGCTGAGTCGGTTCCCAGTGCGGTTGGTGTTTTCTTAATGAGGCTAGAGAGTGTTGCGGGCCAAAGCTTGTTAGCCAGGCCCTAGGGTTAATAAGTGATAGAGTGGCTTGCCGGCCCACCGGTAAACATGTGGCACCTTAACTGGGAGGGGTCATGCGTGGCCATGCATTTTGTTTTCAGACATGACACAGGCTGTGCAGAATGTATAATGTGTACCGGTGAATTATCTGGCAAGGGCACACATACTGTAGGGAATGTGGAGCTTTATCATCTACGGGTCATTTGTTTTCCTTTATTAAAGATAATACATAAACCTTCTCCATGCATAGTTTGAATGTGAATCATAATAAAAAATATATTGTATTTCTTAGGAACAGTATTCAAACACACAAAATAACGTTTTTTTATTACATTCTTTTATGTTTTAGTTTTTTGGTATTGATCTGCAAGATTTATGGGATATTCTTACAACCCAAACAGCTTATTGGTTTATCAAACAATCACTGAAATCTTCAAAGATGGTGATGATTAAATGTTCACTAATAAACAACTATATAGTTTCTCTTAAATCTTCATGGCTTTGTATCAGAATATTTTGGCAAGTCGAGGAATTTTACTTCTGACAACATTCAACCAAAAAGCGTTAAACCTCTAATCATAGCAGGGCAGATGTCCTCTGTAGGGGTAAAGTTTGGCCTGTTTTAATTTTAGCTTGTCTTTTGTGGAGCCCTTCATACCCCACTTCACTTTTAAGATGGCCGTGACTTTGGTTTAAAGTCCTCCACGTGACTTTGCCTCCTAGCGCGGACGTTAAGGGGAGCATTAAGGGGAGCGTTAAGGGGAGCGTTACGGGGAGAGTTACGGGGGCGAGCGAGGTGAAGGTGCTAGCCTGCTCGGCGGTGCAATCGTGCGGGAAACTACATGATATTTTGCTGTGCTCCCACTCTCCCTTTCTTCATCTCCTCGTCTTTCTCTGTCACTTTCTCTCCTCATCGTCTTCCAGCACCCCCCACTCACCCAGCCCCTTCCCCCAGGAGAGCGAGCACGGCGGCCTCCACAGATCCAGGTTAGCGGCGTCCTTGGATCAAGGTCTGCGTCGGGGCTCATTTCAAGTCCGTCCTCTGGGATGCGTCCCCCTACTCCAGCGACCTCGGGGGTCACCAAGCGGCCTTGGGCTGACGTGGTGGGCCCCCCCTCCACGCGCTCTTGCCCCCATCCCCCCCGCCGAGTAAGCCTAACAGCACCAACAGAGCTCCTCCTCAGATCCAAGCCCCCTTCAAGACCCTGAGACCAGCTGGCATGCAGACGGGGCTCTAGGTTCAAGGCCGGGCATTTCGCCCACGCCACCATCCCTGCCCCGCCCCCTGGCCTCGGGTGACTGCAGAGGTTTATTACGGCCTAATACCAGGCCAGGCCTCTTCCCACAAGCATCATAAATATCCATTAATGTGATTCATCATCATAATGGAGTCGCTTGTCAGCTAGATGGTAATGATTTGTAAGCAATAAAGTCATGCTGGGCTAATTTGCCTTGTATCAATTAGTAGGGTATTACACGTTCTATTTTTTTTTCTTCTGTTTTTGCTGAAATAATTGTAATTAATTTTGTGATGCATTTAATCAATATGAATGCACGTCTTGTTGGTGTTGTTCTAGAAAACGGCGAGTGAGCTCTTGAGAGGTTCGGAAGGAACGCACAGAGTGTGTGTGTGTGTGTGTGTGTGTGTGTGTGTGTGTGTGTGTGCTGCGTCTTCTCTGTTCAACACCTACATCTATTGGCAGTGCATGCACACGCACACGCACACGCACACAAACACACACACACTCTCGTACTTATCACATACGAATAGTGATGTAATTAGCTGCAACAGGTGTCTAACAAGGTGTCAGGTGTGTCTTTTGTTGAGGAAGGTGCACAGCCTATGTTAAAGGATCAAGAGGGACTGCATATTGTATTAAAGTGACATTAAAAATTAAATATGTACCTTTTTAGCTAATTTCCAGTCAAAATATCAAAACATGTATTATTATTATTATTATTATTATTATTATTATTATTATTAATATAATTATTTACTTATTTTATTTAAAAATATAATCACCATAATTTACTAGATTGCATCACCTTTTTAAACAGCTTCTGAAACCAGATGCGCTCTGAATAACACAAATTCAGGCATAAGGTGTGCTTGCATTTCACAAGCATTAGCGTGTATGTGTTACTGTACTTAGAGGCTTGTGGCAACTAAATTATATTACTGCAGTGAACGGTTGGTTGATGGCATGTCACTTTATGTTCGTCCGCGTCCTCCCAGCATGGACTGTCTTCTCCGCTGCTGAACTAATTGTTTTGAGTCAAGATGTCAACAGAAGGTCTGTCAGGGATTCTACATAAAGCTTTGATATACAGTATGTATAATATATAATGTAATATATAATATATACTAAGGACTTTCTTAAGTACTATGTGCTACAGTAATTGCAAGCAAATGCTGTTGGTTACTGATTAGAATTGACAGATTGAATAATGTGAAGACACATTCACTTTCACTGTACAGATGACCTATTCTGGTGTGTTGAGTGTTTTTAAAGAAAGCAGATTCTGTGTCCCAGGGAGGTGTGCATGTTTGTGGTCACAATCTATAATTTACCTGCCATACACAGTATATTATAGCAGGGCAGAGCAGTGCCATAAATGCATAGCTAACCTTCACAGACTGTGGAGACTTGACAGGTTTCATATAGATCTCCTAGACTCCATAAATTGTTCCTCGTATTTATCTGTGTGCTCTGTATTTGCCATAACTCAAGAGTAAAGACTCAATTTCCCATAACCTCATTGTCGAATCATAAAGCGAGTGAGTGTATATTGTCAGTAATTTAATTATTGAAAATAAGTGCTGAGAGAACTATTGTTTGTTCCGTCGGTCATTTGCATAGCGATGAGGTAATAATGTATAACAATAATTGGTATCCTTGATGTAGCCAACATCAATTAGAATCTGAAACATTTACAATTATTATACAAAAATGGTCAACCACTACTAATGCACTAATGACTCATACATATATAGGAATTTAGGAATAATATGCAATAATGGCATATAAAACAAATAAATAAAACAGGACTAGGTACAGATCTACATATACTGTAGATGAGTATACAACATATAAATGTATATTTAAAACACATACTGTAGGTATGTACAGTATGTACGATATAAAACACAACGTCTGACAACTTAAAACTATCAAAATATAATTATTATATATTTGAAATATAACTCAAAATTATATTTGGTCATGCATGGTCCCTCATTAAAAGTTGGCAACATGCTTTTTTAAATACCCCATCATTTCTCCAGCTCTAAAGTCTAAAGTCAATATAATGACTTCATCTTTGTATGTGTTTACTTCTCATATAGGCAAGATATTTACACTGTCAGAGGGATATTTTTGATAAATGACTTGGTGAGAAAAGCAGAGAGAAATAAATGTAATGCTCTTCATAAAATGTATCAAATTGATTCGCAACAACTTAGCGTTACAGAGAGAAGGGACCCCAGATAATAACATTTCCATGGGCTGAACACTAGGTTTTGTGTTTGTGGTAGCTGTTGTCATGTGCTGTAAATATTAACTTAAGGGGTTTATTTAGGTTTGTGGACGGTCAAGGACACATCTTTAGGGATTCCATGTGGTTGGTAGGGTAACACATGTTATTTGGTCTAGACTGAGTGCACATCTGGAGAGCGATATGCATGTTTTCTGTCTTCAGGAGCCTGTGAAATGTTGTAATTTGCAAATAAATGTACGCAATTGTAAAAACTTTTTTTTTCCTTAAATCTGCTAATAGAGTCAGCCACATAATAAAAGAGCATTTAATGTAGCATAATGATGTATGACAAATACATCATTACACTCATTCCCATGTATATATATATATATATATATATATATATACACAGATGTATACATACAGTGTTAAACCAATCCAGATGTACATTATGCACAACTAGCAACTATTTTTTACAACAATAATATTTACAAGCAATATTTCCTCATTGTTATCTGAGCTTTGTTGTGAGAAGCAGGTGTGAGAAATGCTTACCGGTAGCCCCAGCCCCAAAGGACTATGGGAACTCTGAGTCACATTACTGTGTTTGTTCAAAACAGCACCCAGGTGACCCCTCCCCTCCCCTGACCCATGCTTACCTCTCTCTCTCTCTCTCTCTCTCTCTCTCTCTCTCTCTCTCTCTCTCCCCCCTTCCCACCCCCGCCTGCACTGTATATGTGTGTGTTTGTGTGTACACACGAGCTGATGCAACACAACGCAAACACTGACAACGTCTTATGCTCGGACGCCCAAATCGGACTTCTCGAAGAAGGGAGAACAGAGGTGCACCATGGGAGATTTGAAGCGAAAGGTAGGTGTGTGTGTGTAAGAGATAGCGAGAGTGAGAGTGGTGCAGGGGAACACAAGTGATTAGGAGCAGTTGTTATCAAACCTGCAAGACGCCTTGCCTAAGCTTACATCATGGCCTTAATGATGGCCTGTATAGGGGAGCTGTGTGCATGCGCTGTGTGGCTATACGTCAGTGGGCCTTTGTGTGATAAATCCCCGCTTCACACCAGCAGACTAGCAGATGATTATGAAGTGATGGGAAAGAGTTGAAAGGTGTTAGCTCAGGAGACAGACAGAGAGAGAGAGAGCTCACTACATAGTGAAAGATAAGATGCATGACAGCAAATCCTCTAATATATGGAATGGAATCATTGGTTGTATTTGTAAAGTACTTTTCGCAATGAAACTGCTCATTTACATCAGCTAAGAGATAAATTAGAAAATCAAAAAGATTAATTAAAAAGAAAACTGTAAAAGAGAATAATATATGAAACCTGTTAGTTGTCTCTCTTACCCCAGCCTCAATGTGTTACTAATGAGGGCAGCCAGGCATGGAAAAATTATTTACGCTCATTGCGTGTGTGTGTGTGTGTGTGTGCGTGCGTGTGTGCGTGCGCGTGTGTCTCACAACAGTCATTCTCACTTGAATCCTCCCAGGCAGTGATTCAACAGGTGAAACGTTGCATGAAGGTACATTCCCCCCCTCAGATTAGCTTACACATTATAAAGTGTATTTAAATGTGCCCTCAATATGTACAGTATTTATGCTTGTAACACAATGGAGAGCTGTATTAGGGGAGTGTGAACCACTCAGCAGATACAAATGACCTGGGGGTGGGGAGAATGCTCCGAGTGTGTGTGTGTGCGTGTGCAACATGCATCACGTGTAGAGGTGCATGTGTGTCTATGGAGGGAAGGTGATGTTTAATTACCGTCCGTGCGGCTGCTGGAATATGATTACTTAGCTTTGCTCTGTTTTCCTGCATGATTGGCTCCGCTGGCATTTATGCAGCCACATGGTGCTTCCGTCATGATGAATGTGGCAGGAAGAGCCACTGTTTATGTCTGGGAGATAGAGGGATGGTCACTGGGGGAAAAAACTAAAAAGAACAATGGATTCTAATTCAGCCAAGCATTCTGCAGTAATGGGAATTCTGTTTCTGTAAATGGGTGGATTATACTATATGTTAATGTTTATGGTTTCGTTTTGGCATTCATTCTCTGTTTTATAACTGTACCCATTTGTACAATAGACTACCCTTTTCTCCGAGATGCCAACAGCCCACTGGATAAATACAGCCTTAAATGCTTGACCAAGTGATGTGTTTGAATGCTATTGACCTATAAAAGCACAATCTGCAAATAGTAGCCATTGCTCTACAGTAGTTCTTATTTTATACTTGCTGCTGGAGGTTGAGAGAAATTGTGAAAATAATGGGAAATTATTGATACAGTATAAATTCTCAGTCGGTATGTTATAAACCAGTATAAAATGTATTTAGAAATATTTTCTGTAATATGGTCATGGAACCCATTTTAGTTATTCTCTGTCTACAATAAATACATATATTGACATTTTGTGTAAAATGTAATGTACAATTCACAATGTGAATGTAGTTATGTTCAATGGTATACATTTCCATTGCAGAAAATTATATCTGAAAATATATTACAGAAACAACATACAGTACTGTAACCAACCCCGCAAGACCTCATGACAGGAAAAGTCATAGTCATAGATAAATAGTGTCTATCCCAGACAGTTTGTACATCTTAGTCTAGCATCGTATGTGCAAAGGTTCGCTCATTTCAAAGTGTGACATGGACTCTGATGGTCTATGCCCTTTGAATTTGAGGGAGCCATATATGAAATGTGTAGTCCTCAGATCTTAACCGAAACGCAGCAGTTTCTTTTGGAGAAAAGGAAAGGGAGCCATTCATTTCCAGGCTAGAGTACCCCACATCAGAGATGGATAGGTCTTGTAAATTGGCACCCAAAGGCTTTTACCACTGACACAGCAAATGGCTAAGATGTGATGTGTCATAAGGGGTTTGGTGCTGCCAGCTACAGCCACTATTCAAGTCACTCTGGAAGACATGCAGGTGGGCCTGGATGTCCCACAGGAAAAAGGTTAATGGTTCAATCTGCGCAACAACCATAACTAGTTATAGTGACCGTGTCCACCTTGTGATACCATTCCCTCCAGAACAGGTCACCGAAGCTAAATGCATAACAGCACAAAGTTTGCACTGACATAATGCAGAGGATGGTATCCTAAGGAACCATCTTTTAAAAATTTGCTAAAAGTAGCATTCAGCAATGGAGAATTTGTTCAGCTATATACTTGTCAAGTACATTTGTTTAGCTAATAGGGATATATTTTCCACAAATCCCTCCAGATCCACTTGACCACAACTTGGATAAAATTCAGCAGTTAGGGCTCTTCAGAATCTCAAAACCCAACTATGACCTAAAAGGGCTAGTTTAATTATAGACTTCGAAATGTGCTGCTCACTATAAAAACCCAGACATAGACATGATGTGACTGACCTTGGTTGCTTGAAACAAGGTGTTTCTTGTCACCCCTGAAACAATACCCGCAGAACAATTTCACATCATTTATGTAAGAGAAAATTAATTAGACTGCCCTTTTGTTATGGGCTACTACTGTATCAGGCTGAGAGAATCAGTGCTGTCTTCCATACAATGCCTGTAGTGTAGTACAGTATTTTCAGACATGTCTTTCAAATGATTTCCTCTACTGTCCTTCCATTGAGTTGGAAACCAGCTTCTATGCCTTTGTTCTGTCTATTTTGTTATTATATGTTGCTTATTATATGCTGGAATTAGATTTTGCAACATATTCTTTTTTTTTTCTTAACAAACCCCTGTATTTATTGGAGAAGAGACTAAATCTTATTTTGAACAATGCCCTTAAAATATAAGAGGTTCATAGCTAGAAAAATATGCTTTAACTGATATTTTATTAACAATGTGCCCAGTGGCTATGGTCGAAAATTGTCTGGCAAGCTAAAAATTGTCTATTTACAGAAGCATCATCATTGTGTACTGTCCCTGTAAAAAATACATTAAATGAAATGTAGCATATACAACACATTGCAAAAGATGCAGTAACTACAGGAGTTCAACTATTTTATTTCTCAAAATCTAATAATTCCAGTAGTATTTGTTTCCCAAGAAGCATGTTGGGGAATCCCATGAGATCCTGACATTGTGAGTTCACAAACACATGAAGACACACACACTTTGCAGGGCAAACAACCCAATCGGCCTATACACCCATTCCCATAAATGCATTCGGGACAAATTGCATAGTGGTCATAAATGTTAATCTCCCCTGCAAACACCCGGCCCCTCAGGCCAATAGCTTGATGGGACGAAAGATGTGTGCTCCTTTGTAGCTACGACTATCAGTACTTTGTCAGTCATACCCCCCACCTCCTAAGCATTGACCCCCCTGTGACCTTCACCACAGGTGACAGGAGGCAGGGGGGCATTCCAAGGGTTGTGGGGGCGTCTAATTCATCTAAAGAGTGGCAACATATAGGTGGCAGGCAAGCAGCACGGCAGCATGGCAGCATGGCAGATCTTTTTTCCCAGCGCGGTATTGATTCTTGGTGTTTTCTCTCTCTCTCTCTCTCTCTCTCTCTCTCTCTCTCTCTCTCTCTCTCTCTCTCTAGTATTTGTGATAACATAGTAGCAGATTCCATGAGGGCATGACAGAGAGAAAGAGAGAGAGAGTGGGAGAGAGATAGAGAGGGAGAGAGATAGAGAGAGAGGGAGAGGGAGAGAGAGAGGGAGCAAGAGAGGGAGTGAGAGGGAGAGAGTGATGAGAGCGGGAGAGAGTGATGAGAGGAGAGGAAGCAGGAAGCGTAGGGAGACAGACAGGAGGACGAGGCACAATGGGTGCAGAGTGAGGCGTTGGTGGAGCAGAGAAGAGAGGCACAAGCCCCGCTATAGGTAGATGATATGGGAGATGAGAGCAGCCCCCCATGTCTGTCACTGAGGCCCCCTAGTCGTAGAGGGACCTCCTGGTCTCCATCACCAGGCCCCCCGCGAGAGGAACATTGAGCGCAGGGGGCCGGGAGACCGGGGGGCCTGGGGGGCTGACAGAGCTCCTGCCTTGATACTATATAATCTGGCCCAGACAGGACTCAGGGGGCGGGGGCAAGAAGAAGAATGCTCTTCCTCAGAAATTATTTGGTGGTGGAGAGGATTCCTCTGTCTCTCTACCCCTCTATCTCTCTCTACTTTAGTCTGCCTCTCTGTCTCTCTCTCCCTTACTTTGCCTCTATATCTCTCTCTCTCTCTCTCTCCATTACTCTCCCTCTCTCTCCCTCTCGCTCTCTCCCTTGCTCTGCCTCTCTCTCTCTCTCTCTCTCTCTTATCTGCATCTCTCTCTCTTTCTCTCTCCCTTGCTCTGCCTCTCTCTCTCTCCCTCTCTCTCTCTCTCTCTCTCTCTCTCTCTCGCTCTCTCTCGCTCTCTCCCTTGCTCTCCCTCTCTCTCTCTCGCTCTCTCTCTCGCTCTCTCCCTTGCTCTGTCTCTGTATCTCGCTCCCCTTTTCTCTATCTCATCCCCCCTCCTGCCTCTCTCTCTCTCCCTCCCTACCCTACAGCATAGTCGGAGACAAGCTAACAACCTGCTGGTGTTCTGGTGGGGGTTGCAGTGAGCCCCCCATACAGATAAGGTGCTTGATTACCTTGTCAAGGAGCGGTGGGGGGTGACATGTGCGGGGCTGGAGGAAACGGAATGGTGCTTTATCGCCTACGTTTCACCAAGAGCAGGCAGTAAGACAGTGGTGGGGCTTTATTTATCATTTGGAAACCATTTAAAAACAGCTGTAGCCCCTAGGTAAGATATACCATAGAAAGCAGAAGGCAAAATGACTTTGCCAACATTTGGAAGCCCCATATCCAATTACTGGACAGACATAAAATGTATTTATTTAAATGTTATTGTAATTTTTTTTTTATTTATGTATTTGTGTAATATTAGATATGTACGGCGTGTGTTGAGGCACATGATATAAGCCTACAGCTCATGTAGTATGTGTAGACATGAACCTAGAGAAAATAATGTACTGGAATGAATCACATTGTAAGACGCCCTACAGTCCTTTGTGTGTGCAGTGCATCTCTTCCTTGAGATTAACAATACAAGTATGTGCTACTAGCAAAGTTTACCTCAGGAATAAAGCACCGCTTACATTTCCCCAATCACACTGCCAGACAGGGTCGGACTAGGACTGAAAAACGGGACTTTGAAGCTGACCGGCCCGAGAACCATATAGAGTAGACATTTTTGGCAAATACAAATAGCCTTTACACCATTCACTATAATAAACTATGATGCAGTAGTTTAATTGTGTAGATAGCCTGGCCCTTTCTATTGGCCTTTTATTTGTTTTTAAATATACATTTCAGCACAAATAAATTTCAGCACAAATAAAAAGAGTTTACCGCAACCTAATTCTATTAGCTAGGCTACATAACCTACCAACAGGGTAAACTTTAGAAAAATGAAAACAATATCGTTTGGATGTTTGAATTATGCCTATCTAAACGTAGAAATGTTGCTGCTTGTACCAGACATCAATTGTAGGCTATAGCCCGTACTGTGTGTCCGGGCTGCTGACTGTCACTGCTTGGCGTGCAACATATGCCAGTGTGTTCTGTCTTTTACATTTGAGAGTTGAGTACTCGTCTACTCATTTATTCTACACGTATCTATTCGCTTGCACTCTATTAATTTGGATAAGAAACTAAAATGAAAAAATACCTCATACACCACCTTGCATTCGATTGTGTGAAAACTACTGGGCCAATCAGATCTCCTCATAAACAATGCCGGTCATTCCTATAGTTGACATAGGAGCCATGTAGACAGGGGCGTCAATTTCCCAAGCCTGCATGCATGTTGAACCGAACAAACGTTGCGATCAACACACACAAGGCACTCTTATATAATGTGGCTACCACCACCGCCCCCGAAGGCTGGAAGCGACGAGAGCATCAGCGCCAAAAGCAGTTTGATCTATATTTTCTGTTGTCACGAGAGCACCGGCACACTGTTTTGAGCAAACTTTTGTCGGCTGTTTCTTATGTATCCTGTCGCTCGCATCGAAAAGCTGCTATGGATAAGATAGGCTTCTAGTCTGTATTAGCCTATCCTAATACGGTAAGTTGGAGTTGCCCAAACAATTTACCAGGCTATATTGTATATTATTATATTATATGTAGTTTTCAGTAAATATTCCTATAAATATCACAATATAAAAACAATATAAAAAGTGTGCTTTCTGTTTTGAAAAGTACTCACAGTAGGAGCAAGCATGCTTACTCACCCATCTTTTACTGATTAGTCTTCCCGACAAGGTCCACTATGATCTGTTAGGGACCGGTATGGTTTGTTTACGTGACGTAACTGAATTCATGCGATAGTCGGATGCTCGCTTACTGTTGCATTCATAGTGATACGAGAGACTCCTGTCATAAGCTTGAGAGAAGAGCTAAAATGATGCGGCAAATGCCATCGGGTTTCAGTAGGCTACAGAATAAAGAACATTTAATTTCTTAACCTTTATTTTGTTTTAAACATAATGTATTAGCTAATGGGTGCACCAGCTGGCAAGCTGTTACATTAGAAGACACTAGGGAGCTAGCTAGCAAGTTAACTTTAGTGACAGCCACTAATGTAATAATCACTCATGGCACGGGACACTCGTACTAGGGACGCTAGTCAGGGTAGTAAACTAAACTTCTGCCCTGATACACGACTGAAACAGCTAGCGAAAATAGCTAGTCACTTCGACTGTATTGCTGGCCAGCTCGCTAGCAGTATTGCTGAACTATCTATGCAAATTTATTTAGATTTAAATTGTCATTAATATATTGTCAGAAATACATAATTTAAGATAAACTATATAGTACATTTACTTTGAATCACTTTGGTTGTGTGAGATGGACATTTGTGTATAATAATATAATGTGTTTAGTGTATGAAAAGAGGCAAGATAGTCAAAGCTGTAATAATGCTCAGTATTTAGTTAATTAGTATTAGTAGTCAGTAATAAGTTAATAATAGACTCCACAGATCCTACTAATGTATACAGATCCTACTAATGTATTTAAACATATTGTATGTTGTATAATTTTAGAGCCATGTGCCTCTTCCTCAGCTATGGCAGTTTCCTCAGGTGAGTGGAATATAACAATATAGACATAAAATATTTTGTGAATGAAGCTTTAGCTTTTCATTTCTCTTCACTTTTTCTCATATGTACTGTATCATATTAAGATACTACCTCTGTTTACCTCTGTGTGTGTGTGTGTGTGTGTGTGTGTGTGTGTGTGTGTGTGTATAAATATATATATTGTCCCACGTAACATGTATCATATTATGCAGCTGTCCTCTGTACATAATGCAGATATAGCATCACTTGCTGTTTTGCTACCTTTGCTGCACTTTATATAAATATCACTATACATTTGCACATCTAGTTAGATGCTAACTGCATTTCAGTGGCTTTGTACCTAAACATTGCTCATTGACAATAAACATCACATCACGACATGCCATCACAAAAGGCTGCATCTCCCGATGAAAGCACTGATTCCAACCTGTCACTCTCCCGAGGTTAGTGCAACATGAATGCAAAAATGTGTTTAACTTTAATTGCCCTTGTGTTTAATAAATTTGTCTCAATCAGTTAACTCCAGAAAGTTTCTGTGTATTTAAGTTGTACTTTATTTATTATAAGAGTTATATGTTTTCTTAGCTGTAGTAAATAAAAGTGCATTGTCATGTAGTTATCTTGTCAAGCAGGAGATGGATGTGTGTGTGTCATTGAATGGAGGGGGCGGGAAGGAGGGGGGCTTCAGGGGTTAACTTAGCCTAGGGCACCAAATGTGCTAGGACCGGCACTGCGCATAAACGAGGATCAGTCCAAGATAGGAGGGGCCGCTTGAATCTCTCCTCAATATTTAAAGTATTGTTTGGCCCAGTCTGACAAACACACAGATGCACTACTGTACTGCACAGCAGATGCGGTCAGCCGGCTGGCCCAGTCAGAGAATGTAGAGTAAAACATTAGAAATTTAAACATAAAATCTCTTTGACTACTGGCCGAATACTCCCGAACGTCCCGATGGCCAGTCCGTCGCTGCTGCCAGATGATCCTTTGCTTAAAATGGATAGAAAATGTATTTTCTGTTTTAAAATCCTTTTATATTAAACACAAGCCTTGAGTGAAGGTTTGCTAATGAAACATTCATTAAGTTGTTGAACATGTTGAAAGAAGCACACGCAGAAGAATCTGCATCATCATTTTATGGGCTCAGTTCAATTAGTGGATGTTTTAGTTTGGGGAAACTTTTTAAAATATAATTAAAGGTAGAAATGTATTGTTGTTGGAAACTGAAGTGAATTAATAAAATAATTAGTTTCACATGATCGGCTGCTATGTGTACTATAGCCAGCATGTGCATATATATATGCCTGCTGTCAGAACTACCTTCCACACCAAAGCTCATTAAGCTAGATAGTTTTCACACTGTTTTAGTGTATGTGTATGATTGCAAACAATATAATATATAAGTTGCATTATGCTTTATTTATGCAAATAAATAAATGACAGTAATCAATCTTAAAAAGTCAGGCATGCCTCAGACAACACAATGTCTTCCATAATGTGTTTAATCTCCAGTTTAACCCTTGTTTCATGTTCAGTCTTTGTTTGGACCCTTGTTTGGATCCTTTTTTCCAGGTCAAATTGACCGGGACATTATTGGGGTTTATAAAGCACTGCAGAAATAATAATTTAAATTCAAAATCCTTAACATATATTGTCTTTACCTCAATTCCCAACAAAATAGGTCAAATACTATATATGACTTTTCAACATATCGCTACTAGATCATGTTGAACAACGGAAGTGTCATTTTTTGGTTGTGATAACGTTAGAATTTACATGAATAAAGACTTGTGGCATAAATCATGCTTATTTTTGGAAAATGTTAAATGAAACAATTTGTAGGGCACTTCCTACACCTTGCTGTGGGGCTTTTTCCAAGGCTGGCTGTGGGGCTCTTCCTACTGTATGGTAAATGGACTGCTTTACAGTATTTTGCCTCACATTCACCCATTCATACACGATGGTGATTGCTGCCATGCAGGGTGCGAGCAACTGGGGGCAGTTGAGGGGGTAGGGGGTTAGGCAACTTGCTTAAGTTGAAACTACCAACACTATATGTATTTGTTTTATCCCTTCCCCAATGTGCAGGTGTGAGGGAATACTATAGAGTAGGTTACAGATGGTAGAAAGAGCATGAAAGAAAGAGCTAATGGCTTCTCATTGCTTGGGTTGTAACAATGTAAAATAATTATATGGTGTTAGAGGCCATAATATATATATATATATATATATATATATATAGCCTATGTCATTGTTTAAAAGAAATGTTTCATGCTATAGTAACGGTTCATTCATGAAATAAGACGTGCTTGATACACATGGCTGGTTATCAAAATGTCACACTTCTGTCCTTACATGATTGCAGGGCTGTGTCACCATGTACTGCTGCCACAAACAACAATGAACCCCTTCCCGCCTCCCGTATCCTTTAGTCTGAAGAGCAAGGCGGAATTAATGTGCAATATCAACATCTAGAAAACAATGTGGAAAATTAAAAGGCTTGTGGTTCAAAGTGCGTTGCACCGCTGTGTATGAGTTGCCGAGCAGCAAAGCAGCCGTAGCCTCACGTCAGTACACTACGTGGAAGAGAGGGGGCGAGGTGAGCAGTAGCCCCTTTGGATTTAAAGCACTAATACCGACCCTTACCAGAGAACAGGGCATAATACGGTGCTATTCCACATATTATATGTGGTATTGTCATGTAAGCCTGTCAACTACATTGCAGTGAGACTTCAAAGAACTGTCAACATGTAAAAAAATACATGGAATGTCCACTTTATTAAGGCACACCCATTACACATCACACACAGAGAAGATGAGATGTGGTTTGCTCTACAGCAGGTTATCAGCCTGCATTATATATATGTATTAATGTTGATGTGGAGGTGGTAAACAAATACAGCCTGGAAGATCATGTTCCGGGTTCCTATTGATCGCTAATGTAGTTACAGTAAACCACCATTAAACAGAGCAGACAGGAAATAATTGACTTTCATTTTGCCCTTTTGACTTCATATTTCTGAGATTTCATGCAATATGGCATGCTAGTGTCTTCTACACTATTGGCATGCAACTCAAGCTCCCTTTTGCAAAGTGTATAATTCAAATTTATCTTTGCTTACAAGCAGTGTGCTAAATTCACACCTGGGGGGTTCAATAAAGCTCCCTAAGGCCACTCTATGTGAAGGTATGTGAACCATTCATTTTCTGATAACGGTGGTCAACAATTGCTCAGGCTGAAAAGTGTTTAAACATTTTATGTTTATGAATTGTTACAATAAAAAGTCCCATCGCAAGCCTTGAATACACAGAAGTAATACAAATTCCCTAAGACTACAGTATTATGAATATATGATATAAGATAAACTAATATAAGACTTTATTAAGTCAGTGGTTTTAAACTGTGAGTTGTGGTCACACGATCATTTTGGAAACTTGAAGTTTGTTATATTTAAATACAATGCATGTTTTATTCCTTTTAATTCATACAATTATGTTTTTTTTTATTTTTAGTATGATATTTAGACAATGTTCTGTCAGTCTTGGTTAAAACATTTTGCTTTTTATTACATACAGTAGTAATTTATGATAGAGCTAAACAGTTGCACGTTTCTATAAATCAGAGACAAACAGAGCTTGGAATACAGGCTCCTCCACTGAGGTGACTTTCACAGTGTGTAAGATTGGGGGTACATTTAAGGGCAAGTCAACACTAAATCACACGTTTTACCTACCTCGGGAATGCCTCACAACATGGTGGAAACGCAGAACCCTTAGAGGGCATTGAACCAACGATTTTCTGCCCTAGGTGATGTAGTGGCTTCAAAATAACCTGAAACACCTTCCAAAGGACTAGAGCGTCTTGTCCGTGTTTCATTATACTTTCAGAAGGGTATTTCTTTTACAACAAAAATGTCAGTGTGAGCTGAGTGTGTTGAAGTTAGCGTGCAAGTTTGGTTGAACAGCCTCACTTAGCTGGAACAGATTGGCTGCTGCCTATTAAGAGAGAAGACTAGCAGAGCCGTAATGGCTGTCTATCAGGCCTCTTCATCTACATGACAATGAGACAGGTGTGTAAGTGTGTGTGTGACTGTGTGTGTCAGCGTCGGCGAGTATAGCTTCCGAGCTCAGGTGTTTCGCATTTGTTTCCGCTCCATAATGAAGAAGTAATGAGCAGTCACACAAGCGGTTGATTACCTTATTCCACCGGTTTGGAGAGCCCCTGCAGATGGTTTACTGTACTGCCTGTGTGTTTGTGTGTGTGCGTGTGTGCACGCATGTGTGCGTGCGCGTGCACGTGCGCACACATGTGTGTGTGTGCGTGTGTGTGTGAAGGTGTGTGCATAATCCTTTGAATAGTCTGCATATCAAAAAGCAATGCTGGTGTAGGTGTCTAGGTCATCTTTTTGAGAAAAACTACTTTGAGTGTTTGTGTATGTTTACTTAATGTTGCCTAAGAGTTCTGATTACAATTAATATTTCGACTTGAAGACACATGGTTAGTGCAGCGTTTTTTTCTACTATACCCTTTCAGTTATTTATTTTTTAAGCCAAGTATTTCCTTTCACCAAACTGAAACACATTTCAAATACACAAAATATGTAAATACTGTATGATTTGGCTATACAGAAAGGGATTTACACTTAATGTGTTTCATATACTGCAGTGAGATATTGCTTCAAGGACACACTATATGTATTTTGTGTAGGCCATTATAAATATAAAAACAATTCTAGTTAATTCATTTAAAATTTTATGATTTCAATTATCTTTCACATACTACTCCCTGTAGTATCATAAAATGCATCTAGGGGTACACATACCAGCAATTGAGATAAACAAATACACAAGTACATGGATATCACATTATATACTTGTAGCTACCTGATCTGGGAGCAATTATGTATGAATAAATAAATTATTATCTCATTGAGTTATAGTCAACTATTGCAAGCTAAATGTAAGCTAATACACTTTCATTGAACAAATATCTCTTCGCATTTCACTATCTTATTGCTAACTGTGCGTGACGAAGAAATAATCTGATACTTCTACACAGCGCTGGCTCCATAAATAGTAACATAAAAAGTGTCGAACACCGTATCAACAAAGTCGTAGCACTACGCTTTGCTTTACAATGCATTTCAACGTGTAAGGTACCACAGCGGAGGATCACAGCGTGATACTGTTTTGATTTGAGCTTGTAGTTACAGTAACAAGAATGACCCTGCCTTTAATTGTGTCATTATTTCCTCAATTTACAACAAAACATTGTGGCTATTTAATTCCCCTAAATATAGAAATATATGCAAGTTGTTGGATATTATTTCTGTTTTAACGTAGGACACTATGACTGTGTTATTTAAAAAAAGACTAACAGCTGACACACATCAGCTACAAGAAACGTCACTGTCACAGAGACAGCCGTAGTCATTATAAGACATCTACAACAGAGTTCAGGACATGGAGGGAAATAATTTTCACAACGAGCATGACAAATTAGGGTTCAACAATTTATTTCCTAAATCTGGCCCACAAACTGCCTAAGTAGCGAGATAAAACACAAATGCTCCTATACTGTTTGACTTTGAGACTTATATTAGTTTTACTTGCCAAAGTATAGTGATGCCTGGTTTGACGATGAAAATATAAGAATATGAATTGCAAACAATATATGAATCAATAATAAAGTGCAAGGGCTTTGATTTGTACAGGTGAAGGGGAGCTCAGAAATCATCAGGCACATTAGCATCAAAGTCCTTTTTGGCTCACCTCAAGCTCGTGCAAAGCCCACAAGTATCAAGCTTTTCATCTTAGTTCAGATGGAACATTCTCATTTACCTGTGTGTGTGTGTGTGTGTGATCTCTCATACGGGTATACCGTATTATTAAGACTGTGAGTGGTTGCACTGTCCATCCATGTTTGCATGCGTACAGATGCACACAAAAGCTACAAATTCTTTTGTCTTCTTCTCTTTCATGTCCGCCATTGCAGGCCACGGTCACCTGTGCTCGGCTTTGCATCACCATGTCAGACAACTGTGTCTCCTTTAAGGCAATAGCATGATTTGCCATGTCTTTTAGCATGATTTCATCATGAGTTAAAATTGTTCCCAGGTGCACGCGGGAAAATCATTTATTATGCCATAGGGTATGTTTTGTAATGCACCTTAAACTCATACTTTGTCATCAAGGAGTGTCTTATCCAAAGTGTTTCTGTCAAAGTGGCAGTATTATTCATTAATTAATGTGTTGATTTATGTTTGATGTAGTGAAGAGCATAATTTGGTCTTCATAAACTCTTGTTAACACTAACATCCATGAGATGTGCATTCATAGAGAAAATAACTCAAGCAAGGGATTTCATGGAGATTGAGACCAAAACAAAGATTGTTTGACTTGATTGTTGTAATTTACATTCTCTGTCAACATATACAACTATTTATTTTCAATGAATGTCATACTTACACAAATATTGTGTCAATAGAAAAAGTAATATATACAATTTCTATTTATACTGTTGCTGTGTCTGAACAACCAGGAAATGTCATGTCTCGTGCGGAATTTAACGTGGTTTTCTTAATTAGTATAAAAAATGGTTGTAGATTGACTCTGAAAATGACATTATTATTGTGCTTGCAAAGCAGCTTGTGCATGTAGAAGATCGAGAGCTGACCGTTTGAATTGTGATGAGATAAGAGAAACCCAGACAGCTATTAAAATTCAAAGAGTTGAAATAAATGGGTCTGGCTTATGCTGTTTCAATGTAGATCTTGTGCAGGGCTAATCCAACCATCAGACCTCGCAGGTTCAGGTGGGCTACACACGGAATAGGAGGGGTGCTCAACAACAATGACAAAAATCAACAATGTACTTGGCACTGAAGCAAGGGATACTTGGAGCACTCAAAAAAAATCAGGCCGGAATCAATCTCATTGACAACTTTTTAATCCATAAAAATATAAAAACTGACATTTGTAACAGGTGTCCTCAAGACGCCTGTTATCCAACTATCTATTGCTTCAGTAGTAGCAAGTACTAGTGAATGCTCAAATATGGGATGGCACCATGCCAGCTAAAGCAGGTAATCTCATTGTTCATACAGATGTCAAAACAGACTACATTTGGCGTGTTATCTCCCCCTGCTGGTAAAGATTGCAGATGAGGATGTTAATTTAATTTTTCCAGTAATCATTTCAGTCCATATATTTCAATCTAAATCTAAAACCGGGGATATCAAGACTGTAGCTTTAATTAGTCATTCCATTTCATTGGAGACATGCATTTTCAGAAAGTATTCAAATATCTGAAAGATATTACACATTCTAGGTAGATTTTACAATTTCTATGGACAAGATAGGACCTATCTCTAGGAATAATGTATTCATTACTATTAGCATATGACACTGACCTACTTAATAGGTCATTGGCAGAGGCTCTATGTAATATTTCCCCCCGATTTGTCTGCATCTCCAACCAACCCTATAGGCTGCTGTACAAATTAGATTGCTGCTGGCCTGATTGGATGAGATTAAGATAAAATGGCTGGCAACTTCCCTCAGCAAGGCGTTTTCTGTGCTGGATCCCATCAGGCGACATCTCATTGTCATCCTCAAATGTCCTATCGAACACCTTAAAAGCATTCCATCTCTGCTCTTAAGATTAGATGTCTTATTCAGAGCAGGGTTTAGGCCAAATGGGAGCTTGTAGATGCCCCTTCTGTGTAATAGCCAGACACATTCAAAGTGTATTATAACCTAATCACAGGATAATCTTTTATAAGCGAGTCAGAAAGGAATTTGTGATTCTGAATGGGGCTATGTAAAATGACCATCTATCTTCAGCTGCTGCTGCCGCTGCAAAAAAAAAAACATCCAAATCATTGAACAGAGAAATCCAGACAGCTGTTTAAAATTAAACATCGGGACACTGACAGATATACAAGCCTTGCGGATGCTGGCTAGCGATCCGATGATGAATGCCATTATCTATCGATGCTCGCCGGTGTCACGTACAGAGCGGGATGTCGATATGAATTTGCCGTAACAACTGGTAACATGTTCCACAAATCTCTTTCGTTAATGATACAGCGCTGCAGGCTGTGAGAGCTGGGAAGACCAATAAAATTGATCAGTGGACTTGGAAGTGCCTCACAGATGCACACGTTCTTCTTCCAGGTTTGAAGGCATGGTCACACACAAATGAACACTCAACAGAAAATAAGATGCACTTAGGAAAATGCCTGTTTAAAACCCTGCCTCATTTCAAATGAATAAGACTGGCCCAATCAAATCAGATTAAATCCAAAAGCAATGCAGTGTAATGGTTTGTTTTCATTGTTTTGCACTACCAGTTTGAACACACACACACACACACACACACACACACACACACACACACACACACACACACACACACATTTTCTAGAAGAGGTATAATTAACAAATGGCTCTGGCCCTGTTTTGGTTTCCAGTAGAATTCCTCCTTAAAACACACACACACACACGCACACACACACGCGCGCACACACACACACACACACGGAATGACCCTAAACCCTATCACACCACTATTTGTTTATGTTAGGGGAGCAGATGGCGTGGATGCTGTGTTTATTTGTTTGGGATTCTGGTGTGAATGTGTGTGCGTGTGTGTGTGTGTGTGCGTGTGTGCATGTGTGTGTACCCATACCAGTGGGACCATACCGAATGGACACGCTGTTTTGTGTTCTTCACTCGAGTCAAGGCTTGTCTTGACCATTTGACCATCTTCATGACTTAACCAGCCACCAACACACACACTCACATTCTCCTCAAGCCATAGAAAGCCACAGATACAGGATTTCTGAAACGGCATCCGTGGGCCTAACAGAAACACAAATGTATTGAAATACTCAACCCCAACCATATAATACACACTAATTATACATGTTGGCTGTATGTACTGTATATGGCCACAAATTTGTTTAAATGTGCTATTAGTTATCCTCTCTCTCTCTCTCTCTCTCTCTCTCTCTCTCTCTCTCTCTCTCTCTCTCTCTCATATATATATATCCATATTGCATCATTGATGGATTGATTGAGCGATTGGATGAGGGGAAGATTTAGCCATTTCCTGTTCACATGTCATCCAATTACTTCTGCTCAAAAACGTCAGGTCTGGCCAAAAGTCTGTGTGAAGGATCATTAACACAGTAAAGTTTTGGAAGCTCAGGCACTTGTACAGCAAGTAAAATGAAATGTTCTCTGCATTTGCTCACCACGGGAGAGAGATAGAGACAACTGGAAACACAAATTGCACTATTTCCAGCACATATTACTGTAGATATAGTTCTGGTCCAAAAGGCCATGACAACAACAGTGAATTGGGATGAGATATTAAACTATTTAAACTATTTATTAAGATATGCTAAAATGGCATCTTTTTCACACCATTTTTTAACACTGCATTGTCAATTTGTGATTTATAGTAAAGCTATAATTGTTCATACACTCCCTTAATCCTTGTACTAGTCTGCATCTTACTTATTCTTAATGTATTTCCATATGCACTCCAGATATTTTAAAATCCATTGTGATATTTCTGGCAGTTACGTCAGTGTTCGACAGACAACATCGGTTGGTCCTCCAGAAAGGCAATGATAAATATAATACTGTAGAGTATTGGCTCACATGCTGTCCATGCACATCCTTAGATATAAGGTGAATATACAACCTAATATGAGCCACAAACCTACATTAATATAAGCCCAGCGGAGTCACAGGGAAGAATGCACCAAACGTTTTTGCACATTTACAGAATTCTGCTTTCCTAACGTCTCTCTCTCTCTCTCTCTCTCTCTCTCTCTGACACACACTCACACTCACACGCGCACGCGCACACACACACACACACACACACACACACACGCCACACTCTGCATGTCCCGCTTTGTCTCCCTACGTCTTGGAAACCTGACAAGACTGTCCCAACTGTTAGAACATATGGCGGTCAGTCCTAAAGAATTCATGTGTGAGAGATAGAGAAAGGGTGTGCTTTGTTTTGGGTATTGCTTTTTTGCCAGGCTTAATCACACACTCGTTAGCAATAACATGTTACTTCCACCTAGAACACACCAACACACACACACACACACACACACACAGTAAACAGGAAAATGGCAAAAGAATAAAGTTACAATTTAAGAAAGCCTGACTTCATACAAACATGGAGCACGCAAGCTTCAGCATGTGTATGTACGTGCGTGCATGTTTGTGCGTTCACGTGCATGCGTGAGGGAGCTAAGCGCTAAGCCCTTGACATTGATCAGATTGTTATCGCGAATAGAGAGAGAGCTCCAGAAAGGCGTGAAAGATGGGGTGTTTGACTTGGGTGTGTGTCTAGAAGTGGCTTCTTGTGGAATAAATGTTAAGAGCTTTTAGTCTCAAGGGAAAAACGAACACAACGACCTCAAAATACTGTATGTCTCACATTGGCAGAAGAAAGTCAAAAGCTGAATATGTATGGGATTGTGGCTTTTTTGTGTGTGGGGGGGAGAGAGGGGGAGCGATTGGGGGATTCCTCTTGCTATTGAAGCCTTTTTTTGTCACCTTTATCTATTCTAATTTCAGATACAAGCCAGTAGATAGACTCTTGAGCAAGGCACTGACTGATCTGATGGTTTGGACCTACAATAAGAATCCGTGCTATTTTTACCATGCAACCTTATTATACTGTAGCCGTTTGACTTTCATTGTTTTTGCCCTTCAACCACCTTATAGCTGGAGGTGCTTATAAGGGACACTCCTTGCTTTGTATTCAGAAGTACCCTTGTGGATGAAAGCAGTGCTAATGAATCAAAGAAATACAACATTCTGTTTTTGTCAGAACAGCTTGTACTTTTTCCTATATTCCTACCCCAACACACACACACACAACCATGCGCTGGGGCCGCTTTATTATCATCAAGTTATGTGTGTTTCAATTATAAATCTAGATACAGACGCAAATTTGTAATATGTAATATTTAGATAAGGACCCACCAACTGGAGCAAAGATTGTGTGCTTCCCAAGTGGCTTGTGAGCGCAGTAAAACTGAGCATAAGTGACTTACTTATGTGCTCATTGTTTCATTTAGTTTCAGCACAAAGGAATACTCCTGAGCAGGCATTCTGCCTGGACATTACCCATAACACCACTTATACATTTCCTCTGAGATACGTAAACCTAATGTAGATCTCCTCACATCAGATCAAATTACGCTTGACCTCAGGGGGAAAGAGGCCATGCGACATCATGCTAAAACAAGTAATATTTTTATGATAAACTTAAAAATTGTACTTTATCATGAAGGGAAACCATAAAAACATCAATGGGTTGGAAGTGACCTGAGCATATAAATCTGATTACACCCCCACCCGCAAACCCTCAGGCCTGATGCTTGCCCAGAGCTGGTCTGGATGGGTACCATTCTCATAAGCAAGTGCTTATCGCTGTGTGTTTGTGTGTGTGACATTAAGCCGCTTCTATTGGTCGCTGTCACCCCCACCTCCCTCGGACTCTGACCCCAGGGTATGGAGACTGGAGCCAGGCCAGTCCAGGGCAAGACAGGGCACTTAAGCAGAGGTGGGGGGTCAATGAGGAGTGCGGTAGGGGGCTAGTTAGAGAGATAATCTCCACCCAGCTGGCTGGAGGCTACAACTTGCTGTGGCCATCTCTCATGAATTGGCAGCTCAGCCCCCCACCCTGCAACATCTGAGCGTGTGTGTGTGTGTGTGTGTGTGTGTGTGTGCGTGTGTGTGTGTGTGTGTGTGTGTGCATGGTGGGAGGCAGGCAGGCAGGAAAGAGTTAACCCCTGACCGCGTAGGCCAGGCCTGTTCATTCACATTAACTTTTACGGCTATGTAAAGACTGATTGAGCGTATTGTTTTTTGTTTTGCTGTTAAGAATTTAGGATTTGGAACGTCAACCCTGTTGGGTGGCAATTTTGAAACGTTATGGATCATGCATACATGTGTTTATGATACATGCTATTAATATACAATATGATTAAGAAAAATATTAAGCACATTTTCAGTGAATGCTAAGCCTGCACATGTGGAAATATTATTTAGTGACAAAGACATAGGCATAACCTTTCCATTCATTGTATGAATTGATAAGTTAAGTGTCACATTCAATTCCATTCATGCCAGTAAAGTCTGTAATGAATCCTTGGTGAAGTTTGACCTTATATGGAATATCAACATCTGCAGGGTGTGTATTTGAATGTGTGCAATATACAGTAGGTAGAGTCTAATGTATAATGTCAAAAATAAACACGATCATCTAATTTCAACGTGAGGAATGATGAAGACAGCGCTAGCTTTACTCTGGCATTCCGCGTGATTCATATGTTTCCCTTCTTCCCTCTGAGCTGCCGGCTGATTCCTATCGATTTCAGGCCATGGCGGCTAATGTACACCCTGGGCTGCAACACCGAGCCTTATCTGCGCTCCCCTTCCTCTGCTCTCTCTCTGTACCCTCCCCCCCTCCCTCTCTCTCTCTCTCTCTCTCTCTCTCTCCCTCTACTAATATCTACTTCCCCAGCAGGATTGTACAGTCTCCGGCACCATCCGGGAATCTCTCGTTCTCTCCGCCCGACACCACGCTCTCCATGCACGTTTTTATCGTCAGCTGTATCTCGGACACACACACACACACAAACACAATAACTCCGAAACACACATATACGCACACAGCGGTATCATATAGTGAACAGCCTGACCAAGTCCTCGAGCAGAACATCTCCGGAGACAAGTCACTCTTTACATGAGGCGCCTATAGTTGCAGATGGGCCGAAAGAAATGGTAAAACAAGAAAGTTTCAATGAAATGGAGGAAAAGGGGGATTGCGGGGGATGAGAGGCTTTTCAACACTTTCCTTCTCCTCCACGGCTACTAGGTCGCACTCCCTCATCGACGCTTCTGAGACACCACAAATGGAGTGATGAAAGGTGCAGCGATGTAGTGCGGCGGGGAATGCAAAGCAGAAGGAACTGCGTTAGAGGTGTATATCACAGAACATTAATAATAGTCAGGGAAGGCTGTGCATCACCGTCGTACATACTTAACAATAAAGTGTACATACTTAACAATAAAGTAGTTTCCTGTTTGAAGGATGCAGTGGTTTTCAAATATAGCATGAAAACATAAACAACACTGAGCACTATGGAAATGGATGGACATTTCATGTAGTTGTAACATGAAATATTGTTTAGTATGATTTTTAAGTTTATAAAAAACGTTGTGACTCTTTCAAAATGACCCTGCGACTCTTGGGGGGTTTAAAGAACACTCTTTTTACTGTATTTATCAAATACAAAAGTTCCTTTATTCATATTTTTTTTTTCGAATGGAAGGGCTTTTCTTCCATCCAATGCTGAACTGTAGAGTTATTTCTGTGTTTGATTGATGGGAGGGTTTGGAGAGTTAGCCATTGTTTGCATCAGGGGTCTTTCATTGTCTGCGTGTATGCAGCGGAAACGTCGGCCTTGACATAAAAGTCAAGACGCCTAATCTTCTTTGGTCTTTGAGCGAATGACTTTGAAAGTCGCTATCAGTTTCAAACAACCCCAAACTCTTACAAGGAGGAAGGAATACAATGTCAGTTGCCACTATCTAAAAAAATACTACAGTAACATTTAAAACCATCCTTGTGGAAACACTGACTTTAAAAAAGCTTCAGGAATTTTGCCATGTCACTTCTACAAACTCTCACCACCTCTCCATCCAGGTTTATTAAGGAAAAATATATATTTTTCTTATATATTTTTTTTGTTCTTACATTATCTTTGATTATACCCTAATAGTTTTTTCTCATTTGAAGCCCAGCACTGCATAGCTGCTCATGGAAATGAAAACTTTTGTTTTGTGACAGATTATCTGGAGTTGGAGGTCAAACATAATAGCTTCTATTTAGCGGGAAATAGATATGATTATACTGCGCGTTGCACCCCGTTCAACTTTTGTCCTCAATCTAAACTGTGCTGCTCCGATGGTGGTGGCCTCATTACGCTCCAACAAAAGACCCTGCTCAGATAGCTAAGACTTCAGTTTTTTCATCATAGAGTATTAGTAAACGATTTTATTTAAGAGGAGAAAACTACTATATGAACTAGATAGGTAAATTCACAATATTATTATTGACAATATATCCTATAACCTGTTTGTGGTATTACATGGGTTCTATACCAACAATGGCACTTTTTTAATGTTGTATAAAACAAATAAATTAATATTTGAAATGTACCATGAGATTAATTGAAGATTAGGGGTGATTTGGTGTGCCCATGTGAATTTTGGTTGATCACCACCTGCAAGCACTCTAATCTACCTTGGATTACACAAAAAATGTGTATGAACACACACAACAAGCTCTGGAATCTGGGTTTTCTCTTGTAAAAATTAAAGTGTGGTTTTATGGAATGTGTGTCAATATTTGAAGGAAGACCCATTTGGTATTACAACAGAATTGTAGTTTTTTAGAGGCAACTGTCAGTAATCCTAATCAATATATTGAGGTCATGATAATGTATTTTGTGTCTGCATTTGAGTTGACTTGTCCTTTTTTTATCAAAATGTTAATTTAGTTAATTAAAACATGATGAGGATTAATGCTATGTTTTTAAATGGTCTTTGTGGCCTATACTATTTTAAAGAAAATGAAAAAATGTATTTGTTTATTTGACATTATTTACATAAAAAAAACGTAATATTTATCCAATACTGTATGTCTGGTTCTGCAATCAATGTCAATCAATGTCTGTTTTAGTCTGCACTTGTTAATGGGGTACTTGACTAGTAAGCACACAGCTGATCTATGCACGTACATTAGTGTAACCACCCCCATCTTAAATATGTACATCTTTTTGGTCTACCAGAAACAATATACAGGATACTGTGTAGTGTTGGAGGAGAGGGGTGGGGGGATGTTTTAACTTTGACAGGTAATGTATTTGAAATTCCTTCTTTTTTTTTTTATAGACCCAAAATGTTAATTGGAATAAATCACGAGACCAACTTTGAAAAACATTGTTGTAGTTTATTGTTGGAATATTGGTGTTTGTGAGCGTGTGTGAACGTATGTGTGTACTGTATATTGGATTCTAACTGCAGTGTACAACACCTTTCATATTTGGCCATGTATTTAATGTTTCTTTATAATGGACCCTTTTTTTGGTTACAATGACACAGAATTACCATGGTTTTCAATCTAAAGTATTACCTCCAGTTTATTTATAGACATGAGATTTTATCAATATCCAAAAGTGGAAAATGAATGAAATAATGGCAAACAAAGAGAACTCGGTTTCCACATCTGCTAAGGCGGTAGCTGTCAGTCTCACTGTGTGATGTATCCATGACCTTTCCACAAGACTCTAAAGAGAGTTTATGGTAACGCAATATCACAGTAGGAAAGACCCACCAAAATGGAAAGCACACAAGTAAATATAGATTTATATATAGAGTTAATATTCATTTTTAAGCTTTTTAAAATAGTACAGTAAACACTTCTCACACATGATAGAAACTACTTGACGCTTCAGAATCAAAGGTGTAGGCAAAAATACTGTCCGAGCCAATGTACGCTTAAAACGCTTAAAAAAAAAAAAAACAAATAAATGTGAACTTGAATAAAAAAAATGTAAGCCTATAATCTTTGCTTCCAAAGGTTTTGAAGTAGCTCGTAGTCGAGACACCTGACCACACGAACAGAATAGAAAAAGAGTTAATTCTAAAAGTGGTATTGCATTTTAAAAATGCAAAAAGATTCACCTGTACAACTTGGCATCTGTCTTTAAGGGCAAATGCCTAAAGGGCTCAGTGGCGGTTATTCCCAGTTTGGCTCTCCTCGTCGATTTGTCTGTACGAGCATTTTTCATTTCTCTCCTTTTTTTGTACATCAGTGCTGTAAACAGGCACACGCAGAATGGAGATAGTGGTGGAAACATTACCCTTATGTCTCTCCACCAATTCCTCTCTCTCTTTTGTTCATTTTCTTAGTTATCCATCAGTTGTGTTTTCAACTCATATCTCAGTCCGGCTGAGAGCAGCAGGGTTTGTCCGTATAAGGCTGTCTGTCTATACAGCCGCGCCCATGCGCATCCTAACGTCCTCCCAAAACCATGGCCTTAAGGGAGTATTGTCTCCAACGCCTGGCAGTGTTCCAAGGAAATTCCAGGAAAAAGAGGAATGCCTAATTCGTTAGGGGAATGATGCCCTCAAAGTTTCTTGTTTTAGTTTGTGTATCTTTTTTTTTTTATTTATTTTTTTTTATCATCTATCTTTTATATTGGTTTAGCTGAGTGTGTATGGGGGGAGCAACGTGGTGACATGGGCCGCTAAGGAAACGGAGTGGAAAACTTGACGCTCTTTTTCGCCTTCGCCGCCGTGTGGGCTGATTGTGCAACGTCACGCGGTCTCTGGGATGTCCACGCGGAAGGAGCTAGCAAACCCTTTTCCTCGCTGCAAGCAGAGAACACAGCCTGGTTAGGGGTCAAGTTTGTCTGAAAGGGGGAGACAAGAACACAACAGTGCATGCCTAAATGACCTCAATCACACAGCGTTAGATGGTCCACACACACACACACACACACACACTTACATGCACCAACACACACAAACCCACATATACAGTACACACACACACACACACCCAGGGAAGGAAGTGTCATATCCCGTGCCCTCTGTTTCAATTCACTCCGTTAAATGGCTCGTGGATAATGGGCTGGGAACAGCAGCCGGTGAATATTTCTTGAGCGCCACAACAAAAGGGTGGAGGGGTGTGGTAGTTCAACTCAAATGGGCCACGACTCTAAGAAACTCTTCAAGACCCCTCCTCCCACTTAAACTCTTTCTCACACATCTTCCCTCGCCCCACCCTCATTTTCCCTTGACTTTGACTGTAGATACTCGCCCCTCCTTTTATACCAACCCTAGGCAGGGCTGCCATCCTGCACAAAGGGGGTCTGTGTGCATCACTGGCTCAATTGATCAGATTATCTTGTTATTATCTAGCCCCCTTCCCTATCCTTGCCTTGAAGAATTAGCATTAAGGGGCCACTGTGATCTGTCTTAAGTGGGAGAGGAACAGGGAAGGGGGTGAGGCTCGGCTAGCTTGCCTCGGCTAATAAAGGGATACTTTCACAGGGAAGTGATGGCATGCGATGGAGCTTCACCTAATTATAGATAGTTGGCTAGCTCCTGTATTGATCCCTTGAAGGAAACTGGAAACTAACTGCAGCAATGTAAAACACTGAACAGTAAACGTCTCGAGCATTCCAAACCAAAAAAACAAAGAGAAACTTTCTGCCTACGGCTCATTAATCTTTTCAACAACAAAAAAAAAAAAACATTGATTAAGTTGAATAATTATTGAAAGAGGGTAAAAAACTAACATTCTCCTAGCAACATGCTGGGGTATTAAATGATGGCTCCAGTGAACCAGCAGGACTCCGACAGTTTGATAATTCCTGCTAGTTGTGTTGATGAGAGGAGGCGGCCTCTTCAGGCACCACATGACAAAATTATAATTAAGCATTATCGCCAAATTGCAGTGATTGAGTATGTGTCTCTTTGTGGCCTTTGAATGGGAGTTTAGAAACAGTCATTCCTTGGGAAGATGCACCATTCCTTTGCCCTTTCTCTCAATTTTCTAAAAAAATAAAAACTGAGTTTTTGATCCACTGCGCTAACATAATGACGTTCTTGTGATGAGAATGAGGCGTTAAGCTCACAGCCTGGTGTTCATTTGAACAGATTAAAAACAGCTATTTTTCATTTCCCCCGGTCTGCACCAGAGAAGAAGATTCCACCACAATAAAGGAGACATTTTTTTTTAGGCGAAAAATCGTCCTTAATGTTAACATCTCCACCCACTTCAAAGCAACTTTATGGATCTTAATAGCTTTTGGCATATTTAATTCGAAGAGACCCACAGGCCAGTTGTGAGACGGGTAGGCGGGAGGGAATTGAAATAGAGAGACGGCGGGTTGTGATAACACATAACCACAGGTAGTTCGAAATAATGTAGAGCGCTTGACAAAGAGGGAAGAGTTAGTTAAACACTCAGAGGTTGAGCAGACAAGGGTCAAGACTGGAAAGAAATGTAACACCACTGCCAGCCAGATAAATTTAGTAGAGAAATTTGAATCTTTATACATCTAGTATGTGTAAAGTCAGATTATAAATGTTAGCAATCTGAGCTAACATAGAATACTCACGCATATAAAATGGGTTAATGAATAAATCAGATTAGAAATGTTAGCTAATGTTTAGCTATCATAGAATACTCACTCAAATAGGCTGGATTAAAAGGCAGTCTGACGGTGCTAGGCAGCATTGACTCCAACTCTTTCCTCTCTAGCGAGCCGTGGGCAAGGTCGTGGTTGACTTGGTGAGGATGGAGGTGGTGGTTTTGGAAGTGGTTGTGGAGGAGGTGTTGGTGACTTAGAGGTGTCTCTTTGCCAAAGGTTGAGAATGACTTATCGGCCGTTTGCTCTGGGCTTTCAAATACCTCTGTGTCCGGGACCGAGTCCATGCCAGGCACGTGCAGGTTGCTGCGGTAGTCCGGGCCCTGGCGCCCGTCCGAGGGCACGAATGTGGGCATCCAGCAGCGGTCAGAGTGTCCCAGGGCCTTACACTCCTCCGTGCAGTTGGAGAACAGATCAGCGCCTAGCGGAACAAATAAAGCAAAATATTATACGTTAATAGCCTTACTGCAGATACAGTATGTCAGATGGCATTGCTGGTGTGCGGCAAAGAGTAAAGGGAACTAAGGGCTAGATATACATAGTTATACACAAGCACTAGCACACAGTCAGAAAAGTCTCAAGACAAAGTGTTGAAGCATGGGTGTGCGTCATTTTTAGAGGTGGGACAATATATCTGTTCTGTATTTGTTCAGCTTCCCCATTTACTTTTCTACCCTTCTCGCTCTCTAAACACGCATACAGGACACACGGTCCAACACACCTAAGGATGCAGCGTGTGTTCTCTGATCATGCCCTGGCTAAGCTTATGCATTACCGAACTATAGAGTACCTCTATTACTATCTCTCCGCACCCGAGATAAGCATTTATTTTAGTAGCCTAGACCCATACACTACTACAATATAGGATATGTCTTGCAATGTATTATGCTATTTAACGTAGGCTAATGCTAACTACCCAAAATGATATAGCCTACTGTCTATCGCTACCATACCCTATATCGTTGGGCTTATTTGCAAGGACCTTTGCCCATACATTGACGCTTAAATAGTTATTTTTTCAATATCTTATTAATGTGATGTTTGAAAATACTTCCGGTTATCCTTATTTATCGCCTAATACAAACAATGATTGCAAGAAACAATGTTTGAAAAAAGTATTACTCTGTAACTAGTTGTAAATGTCACCATTGATTTAACATAAGAAACACACAGGATGGGGTAACACTACAACACAATGCATTGTTAAAGCTTTCTCTAGAGAAATTAATACTGTGTAATGGGAATTACATATGTATGTGCAGAAAACACAAATACATAATAGGCTTAATACTTAATTCATGATTTTTGCATTTTTAGGGTAGCCTATATTTGATGTTTCTGTTACAAAGATATTGTGGTGTGTCGTACATGATTGTCTTGCAATATATCGATTATCGCACAATTGCTGTAATGTGATACCATCGTTATCACGGGCAAAGTATCGAAATAGTCTTGCATCTTGAGTTACTCTGCGATTCAACCCCTAGTCATAATTCAGTAAATATGCATAGCAGGATTCCCTGTTTCATCATAAGATCAAAGTTGTCCACATTGTGAAAAAACAAACCATTTAACACACATACACACACACACACACACACACACACACACGCACACGCACACACACACACACACACACACACACACACACACACACACATACACACATGGGCCATTTACATTAAAGGCTTGAACTCCCAGGCTCTTAAAACATTTCAAAGGCTATTTTGCTGCTTTTATCACATAGGACAGTTTGACTGAAAATAATGGAAAAACACTATTAGTCTGTGCCATTGCAATAATAAAGCCACAATACAATAGACTACTGGAAATTATAATTTTTATAAAATAACTTCAGGCAAAATTGATTAATTATAAACTCCCAATAAAGAAGTCTGAGAAGAACCATTCTGAACTCAATTAATTCAAAATATGTGTTCCAAGTTATTGTACTTAGGCACCCTAAGTACAATAACTTGGAACACATGCCTATACCGTAGGCAAATGCTCACTTCCCAACCAAACGTGTGCAATATGTCAGCATATACTGTAGATAGCATAAGAATACCGTATCTACTGTAATTTGCTCATGACATACGTTGTACTGCATTGATTGTGCAGTATAAACATATTATCCATGGCTTAGGAGGGTGTGTAGAATCACACAAAATATTAACATTATCACAACAATTGAGGTGAAATCTTTTTCTGATGAAATGGTGGGGCAATGCAAATGGTTTTCTTTTACATGAGTATGTGTGGTGCATTTCTGCTTCTATTGTGAATTTTCATTGCTGTCTGTAAAAACGCTCCAAAAACTCATGCTCTCTGCCTGCAGTGTGCAACACGCTTAAAACGAATGTATGTTGTAAATCACCTGATTACCTTTTGTCATAGCTAGATTGTAAAAATGTGCTTTCCTCTGCCGTTAAAAGCATCATATTTTCATTTTATGTTAAATAGTGTGAGGTTGTAGCTTTAAAGGTGGGGTCTGCAATTGTGAGCTTTTTGTCAAATTCAGCAAATACCGCCTCACGGTCCACTAGCTGACAGTTCTGTGTCCGTGCTGATAAAATAATCTGGCATTTTTACACAAAGTGGTGAAGACCACACCACATAACACTATTCTAGCCAATGCATATCCAATGTGAGCATCCTATGGTGCTTTTGATTTGATCAACTATCTTTCCCTAGCATCCCTGACATGCCTTAAATAAACAGTTGTTGGATACAAAAGGATTGGAAAACCTTTCTCCATTGTTCTCCGTAAAGATGTCACAGTGAAGAATGAGAAAAATCTAAAATACAGAGTGTTAAAATACCATTACCTTGTGTCTAAATAGCCATCCATCACTAGATACTGTCCATCATACCAGCATGCTGAAAAACACTTTCCCTAAAACATTTTGAGTGCCAGGTAAAAAGCCCGGCTAGCTGACTACTTGACTGACAGCTTGATAGACAGACACTATCTTACTACATAGAGTAAATTACTTATTAAATGCTTGCTGGCTAACTGATTGACTGGCTTTTGCACAGATTAAATCGGACTTCTGCGGCTAGATGTTAGCGTCAAAGGTCAGAAAGGTATCATGATCATAATGTGTATGTCTGTGTATAGTAGCCTATTTATCATCAAATGTTGGTTACTCAAGAAATTTAAACAAATTGAAAATGTCCAATATTTGAACTGATACATTTATTTTTGTTCCGTCAGTTGTACGGAACTGCCTTTCTAATGCAATCTGCGACTGTAAACACACACACTAAAGGAAGCGTGATTTAAATGTAAATTTGAAGTACACATGACGTGACAAGAAAACGATGGATGGGATGGGGCTTGCACTACCTTTAATCCAAGCATTAGATAACGAAAACCACAATCTCACTAGTATTATATTACTGTTGTGTTCCCTATTCCATTAGCTTCCATACAGCTCAGTCTCTCTTATGAAGCTGGTAATGCTATTGTCCTACATGAATGAGCACAGGTATGGTGCTAAACCGGTTTAAGTGTTCCCGGCCTGCTTTTATGCAGAGCAATTATTGTCTAAGGCGTTTAATGTTTTAATGGATTGCTCTACTAAGAATTCAGAGCACCTGAAAATAATCTATTGTTAAAGGACATAAAACAAGATTTTTTAAGAATTTAAGTCATTTTTCATTGTTATTGAGGTCAAATGTAATCGCAAAGCAAAACTGAATGTTTTGGACTAGGGTGTGCCATGTTGAACCTACCTTTTATATCCAACCTAAATTTGTTTGTTTTGTGTGCTTTTCTAAGTTGCTGTTTGGGCCCAAAATCTGAACTGTCCAGCTAGGGCTATGTCTCGCTAATCCTTCTGAATGCAGACTGATCAGGCTAATACTACTACTGGCCAGCTAAGCAGTGTGTCTGTGTGTGCGTGTGTGTGCGTGTGCGTGTGTGTGTGTGCGCCTGTGTTTGTATCTGTAGTGGTCAGCAGAGGGGAGAATTTACTTAGTAACAAAGCAGATTAATTTGGCTTGCTGTCACTACCATCTTGAATAAGTGCCCAATCCCCTAAAAAGTAGGGTTTGTTATTAAATATAAAGTAAATATAAATTAAATATAAACATGCCATAAATACTGTCCATCATCACATTTTGGTTAAATACAGGTCTTGCACTCAAGTTTCACGAGTGGGTTCACTTCCTTGTGAAACAAGTAAAAATACACAGCTAGTGAAATGCTAACATGTATTGTAGAACAAATAAAGCAGTGTAGTTCTCACTCTTGAAAGAAAAATAAATCTTAGTTCTATCAGGATATCATAAGAATTAAACTTATAATCACATATCTGGGGAGCAAACCAAGCTGAAATGAAAACACAAAATGGATGCTGTGCTAATTCTCAAAATGGGAACAAGAAAATATGGCATTTAGACTCTCACAGTCAGAGATAAGCGCAGAGGTACACACTCACACACATGAAACAAAGACACACCGCATATACACACAATGTGAGGGTAATTCTCTCATCAATCAAATCAAGATGTCTTGATATTTGTTGACATTTGAGCTCATTTGGAATATTCTCAAGGTTATGCAATCACTAGCAAGTCAAAAGTATAAATAAACATGTTAGCTAGCAATATGAACAAAGCTTGCACATAATACTTTTATCGCTTGGCAGTGTGGTTTTCTAACGATTTTCCCAGCGCAAACAGCCAGCATCAATTATAAGGCCTTATCCTGGACAGCAGTATATCTAACCTCCACTTCAATATGCTGTGAAAGGAATTGTGTCAACAAGTCTCACGCTTAACCAAACACAAATAGAGTGGCCGGCATGCAGATAGAGAGAAATAATAAGCTGAAATGGAGGTGAGGAGTGAAAACTAAAAAGAGAGAGGTAATTTGCTCTACGGATGCACTGACCCCGCTTGCGTTTTAAACACCTCATCTTATCTTAGGATTCTGCACGGCTCTCAAGCAGAGCAAACGCAAAGTCCCCATAATAACCTTCATTTGGTAATTGGTATGCAGAGGTCTGAAAAATGAATTACTGATCAGTGAGCTGTTACTGGGGCGATACCGTGTACCGCAGGCTTAAGAAGGTCTACCTCACAGTACTCACAGGTGGATACCAGGATAGCTTCGGAAGTTGTCAATGTAAATGTACAGTATCACTGCTGCCGAAAGCAAGCAATACACACAAATGACATGATATATATGCATCACAAATGGCCCATTTATGTGGCTCTCAGCATGGGAGATGGGGTGTTAATGATGCAAAGCAGGAAATATCTACCAACATAAAATATTTTATATTCCCATAAACCAAATTTTTATTATAATGCAAAGCTAATATTTTTATAAAAACACTCAAAATAACATGATGACATAAATTTATGAATGTGAATTTATAGCGTAATGGTAGTAGCGGCAATATAATTACTTAAAGTTATGTCATATAAATATTGCATTTTAATTAGGAGTTGTTGCATTAGTGAGGTAGATCGATAGATGTAATATTACTCTGACAGCCATACAATTTATAAAGTGTCATTGAGCAACCATACATATTGAGAGCTGTAGATTAATCATATTGTAATACTAAAGAGCAAAACCCTCAATGTTCATATGACTGGATATAGTAATGTATTCATTCAAATCTTTCACATATCAGTATGCCGATTGTGTGACCTTTTGTTACGGTAACATTTGTTTGAACATTAGCTTAAGTACACAGGCATAGTATATGTACATACAGTACAGATATTAGTGTGGTGGGTCGTCCCTCTTTTAGAACAACCTACTTACCCACAATGCCCTCTAGCACATATAGGCTGGCACAGAGAAGAAAGAGGTTCACTTTAATATCTGAATCATAGGGTCATTTGCATTAATTTGCAACCAATTAACATCTGAATAACTAAATGAGTTATCAAATTCAAGTGCTGTCAGCAAGAAGGAGGATGAAGGTCACTTATGATGGCAGTTATTATAGCACTGTTTTCATACAAGTTACAGAAACAACATCCTTCCTGACTTAGGGATATCCTCTGGGTAGTGATAGTACTTTTATTTTTATATCTAATAAATTTTTGGTTCGCAGTCTGAAAATACCATAATATCTGGCAAAACTTGTTTAGGTATTCCAAAACGCAATTACTTTTGTCAGCACATTTCCATGGGCATTTGTACAATAGAAAAAACCCATAATGTCAGCTCCCCATGGGCAGAAGTAGGCTAAATTGCATATACCATATATTTGCTTTACTTAAAGTATGATGTACTCTCTCCCACACAGTGCATTTTTCCATTTTCACAGCATACAATATGATTTGAAATAATATGAACTGTAAATGTTTCCAACTGAAGCATTCAAATTCCTTACCGACCTTAGCTAGTTTTTAGCTAATGTTTCCTAGCAGGACATAAGATTTACATTTAGTTAAACAATAGATTAGTTTATGTTATCTAATTAGCGCTTAGCTTTGTAATTTTCCACAATTGTGTAAGCAGGGACACTAGCCATGCTATCAATTATCCAAATAAAACAATGGCCTAATGCACAGCAAAATAATCTGTTTAAAGAAACTAAGCTGTCTGAAAATTCTGTAAAAAACAAACAAACAAGAAAACCTTAATCCTACTGTATCTGCTACACTAAAGGTATTCAAAGTCAACTGCATTATGATGGGAGTCTCAACTCAACTCCATCAACGTGGATGAAAAAACACCACCACTACTAGAGGAGTCAGCCAACGCTGGCTCAAAGATAAAGAGATAAGGTCCTCGTTGCAAGAAATGGCCTATTCACATAAATTATTAAATCTATGTTGGCAGTATTCAAATAAAACCCTATACTGCACTCCATAACAAAGTGCGACTTAAGACACTTCACATAAAGCAACTAGCTCTTACCCTAATAGGAACAAAATGCGCTGTCTGTGATACAAATGAGACAAATTGTGCATCTTTGGAAACAGAACTCCGGTTGTTAGAACTGAAATAAGGAAATAAACTGTAAACTGCCCAGGCCTACACTACTATGGGTGCCAGTCGCTGGCACGGCTCATTTGGCATACTAAGCGCTGCCACCGCAGTCGGGGCTGGCCAACCAAGAGAAGATGACAGCCTCCCATCCACAGAGCAGCCGATGAATGAATGAAAACATAAAGCCTGCATTCATAACTCAGCGGGGGCCTATTGTGCCAGATATGGCTCCTTTTGGCATGAGGGTGGGAAATTAGGGGTGGGGTGTGTGTGTGTGTGTGTGTGTGTGTGTGTGTGTGTGTGTGTGTGGGGGGGGGGGGGGGGGGG
>JAODTR010035719.1:0-20788 GCA_025399935.1 Amblyopsis rosae | reverse complement strand
AGCTCAAGGCTCCAGACAACACAGCTCTCAGGATCATAGGGACACACAAACCTCTCCACCACGATAAGGTGATGGTTACCGGAAAGGAACCATTTTATTATTGTGAACCATTTACTTTTTTCTTTGAGTGAAGCTTACTATAAGCAGCTGTTTTACTGTTGGATCTTCTGTTTACTGGTATTTATGGTGTCTTTTTTTGCATTTGCATTTAATGTGTTTGCTTAAATTGTATTGCAACTTGTATTTATTGACATTGCATACCCCTGTGAAGCACCTTATGACTGCTGTCTGTGAAATGTGCTATACAAATAAAATGTACTTACTTACTATAAGCAGTCCTTTTATGGTGCATTGGATATTATCACATTCATGTGGGTCATATAAATTAAAATGTACATAATCTTCATATGGAGGTCTGTCTGACCAGGAATGTTACCTAAAATATGTTTTGTGCAAGATTACGGTAACCGTTGGCATGGGTGTAATGTCTGACTACATAGTGGAGGGAAATATATTTATTATTTCATCAGTGTGCAGTACTGGTGTGGTGTGTTTGATTAAACAATCAAACCTAGACTATATCATTAGAAAATTAGTGTTGATAAAAGTGTTTTGGATTGAGCACAGCAGTGTCTAACTGGTTCAAACAGAATGTGATTATATGAACCATGTGTGTGCCATATGGTAACAAAATTGGTTCTTATATAAATATGTTTAATTTGATCTGAGGTGTGTTCTGATACTTGTGTGTATGTTTGTGTGAATTGTGTGTAGTGTTTAGGCAACATTTGCACTGTTTATAAAATCGTGTTAATTAAGCAATAGAAAGAAACTGTAAAACAACAAATCCAGAAAAAAAACATTAAATCAGAGAAAGAAAACTGATTTATTCAGTGACAATGAGTGCCAAGAGACAAAGCACTGACGATGCACAACACAATATATTGTAGAAAAGCAATAATGAAATTATGAGGAAATATCTAACGAGATGAGAAAATGCACATGCTTGTACTGTATAGACACACTATACTCTACATACTGTATGTTGGATATGCAGGCATATGGTGTTGGACATAAAAAGGTTTTGTTTTCAGTAAACACATTTCATTTATTGGTTTGATGCTGCATCAAACATCTTTTTCCTGCCCTCCATGCCAGACATCGCCTCCACATTCTTCCTCCAATCACTCACTTCCACGGTCTTCTCCTGCTATGCACACAACAGAATTAGTGTTTCTTTTGTAAGAATATTCAGGCATATTTTAGATTATTTTATTTTAGACAGAATACAGCTTTAGAACATTTTCTAGTTTAGGTCATTTTTGGCTACATCTAGACGTAAATTCTAATAATCAATTTATTGGTTGTGTAAGCACATATGCCGTTTATTCTCAAAGCAAAGGGAAAAGGATTAAAGGCAATACACTCATTGATATTGGCACACACACATACATATTCTACATTGTGTGTGTGTGTGTGTGTGTGCGCGTGCGCATGTGTGTTTCCAAATGGTAAACAGGAAGTGACTTAAACACTGCTGTTTAACATTAAATGCGTTTTAGATTAGGATTTAGTAGGCTGAACCTATTGAAACTATTAAATTTGTGAAAATATTGCCTTTAAGATGTATTTATGCTTACAGTTCATAAGAGGAGTTTCAGATGGTTACTTTGAACCCACCTTCTCTGTGTCTTCTTTCTTGACTGATTTGAGGTTAGCCCGTAGGTCCATGGACACCTTGTGTTTGGAGCCCAGGAGAGAGCGCAGGATGGCATCTGCCGAGACCCTCACTCTTCTCAGGTTGGGTCTCTTGAACTTGCCACGTAGCTCTAAAACCTTGATGTTAAGGTCTTTTATCTGCAGCAGATTGGGAGCACATTGTATATGGTTAATGCTGTATTATGTTACATATAACAAGCCCCCATTTGAAGACCGATTCATCCCACCCATGTTATATAAAAGTCAATACTAGTGACAATTGGGATAAGTACTCTTATTGTATTATTATTCTAATTTTTTTAAAGCATTTTTATATTAGTGTTCATTTACCTCTCTCATGTTATGCAACACCTTGGCTTCAATGTCGTACCTCTCTTCATCAACAACATCTATTTTGGCATGTAACTCCTGGCATAGAGTCTGTTTGAAACAAAATAAAACATTCAGTCTTTATCAAATAAAATAAAGAATGTGTATGGACCACTACCATTTTAGTGCTGTTTTACCTGAAGCTGTGCTAGCGATAAACCACTTATTTGTATGGGGGGAGCTTTTTCTTCAAGATACCTCGCTTTCTCATTCTCTTTTTCCACCAGTTCCTGGTCAAGATCCTCTTTAGCCTTAATTGCCATTAAGCTCTGAAACAACAGTCAAGCTTATTGCTCTAATTCTTAGTAATGGAAGTTATGGGTTTACTGTTTGCCAGTGCAGGGACTCACTTTTAACATAAGCTTGCGGGAAGCTGAGATTTTAGACTTCCTCTGTTGGGAAAAGAAAGGCAATGAAAAACATAATTCAGACAGGTTTACTTAAAACTGCATTAATAAAAAGTTTTAATAATTTTAAAGCAATATTACATTTCTTGTATATATGTATACTGGGAAATCTTAAGCCTACCTCTGGTCTGTAGGAGCGTTGTATATTATTTTAAAATGAAGTGGAGACAAGACAAAAATCTTTGAACATTAAGTAATGATTGACATTTGTTAATTCTATTTGTTGATCAATGTATTGTTTTTAAAGTACACTCCTCAATTTGTCTGAAATTACCCATGTGATTCAACAGAAAATTGAGAGCCCACTAAAACAGCGGGGAGACAGCGAGAGAGCATACTTTCTTGTGCTAAGTAGATTACATTGTTCTCTACATAGGTTATTTCTATAAGCAAACAGTAAAATGTCTAGATTTAGATCTGGAAATAAAACACTTACACATGCTCAGGCATCTTGGCTATTTTAATTCCCTGCAAGACAAAAATTACACAATTTGTTGCTTTGTATAGTGCCTGTCACATAGAGACCATTTGAATATAATACCCTATAGGTCTGAATGTGTCAAGTATAACTCTGATATGCATGCGTTTCACTCTATAGTAGAACAAATATAATTCCATCGTTTGGGCTTTTTCATTGTAGCCTGGTGACCTGCACCCTTCAGGACGATTCATTCACCATTACCACTTGATTGTTTTAATGAACAATATTCTTACAAATGCAGACAAGAAAAAAAATATTATCTTACAATTTAGTGTTTTTGTAACTGTATAAACAGTAGTACAGTACTAATAGTACATTAGCAGAGGTGCAGTAACATTTTGAATTCAATAAATGAGAATAAAAGCCTTACCGTTTGTCTGTTGTTGCTGTGAAAACAGACCAATAAATTACAAACAGAAGCTCACAGCCAGGTGTTTAGCTCAGCCTCCTTTTCCCACCTTATATCATAGGGAGACTTAAATAGACACACACACACACACTGCATGGGTGTGGTCTAACAGCTAACAGCGAATGTGACAATGACGTTTCCAGTGGTGATGACAGGTCATGACCTCTTGGCTGTCCACTTATCAAGCTGTTACCAGGGAAACGCAGCAGCCTTCACAACCTTATCTATAAGAGCCGTTACAGCCAGCTCTTCACATGGAGTATATTTTACAGTAGGGAAAGAATTTAAAGTGGCAGTGAGCTAGTATATCCCTTGAGTGAAAGTCCCTATTGTGGTCACATTCTACGAATGCCTACAACTTCCACATATTGTAGATGCAATTGCTTTAATTACTGCCATTTCATAAGTGGTCCATTGCTATAATGTGATGATTATGTTGTTACAGCAGTGTGTTTATATGTTTTCTTCAGCTGATGCTAATTGAGCTGTAATGGGAGTGCTATTGCAGGGCCTCTATGGTCGGATTAAGATAATACCTGCTGCAGACAATGGATAAGCTAATGTATAGCTAGCTAAGCCATCTGGAATTCAGCATCCACCGTGCAACAGACACAAGTCCTTCCAGACAGACTGTATGGTGCTGCCAGTCCTTATTATCAAGCCATGACTGTACTTGCCCAGTGTAGGACTGTTAGTGAGTACATATACAGAGTATTCTATAATCAGTACAGGTTAGTAAAGTGAGATTGAGTAACCCCAGCCTATCGCAAAGTCATTATTAGCCTATATATATATAATAGCTGAGTTGATTAACTTGTGGACTAACAAATGTCATGCAAATGTCACAGACAAACTGTAAAAAATACTCTAATTGAATTGGAATAATTGCTCATGCAAGTGTGGCCGACTTTAGCTTAAATTTTACTGTAGATATGTAGTAAAGTAATAGCTACTGTAGCCTACCAACCACCAGCTAAAACACATAACATGCATGCAGTGATACAGTGCGTATACCTGTATGCAATTGTGAGTTTTTATAATTCACAATTACTTTGTTGTGCATGACATGTCAGTTACATGTCACTCTGGAAATGTGTTAGTCAAATTGTGTAGGCATATCTAGCACCATCTGCTGGATACAGCCCAACACTGCTAGCAATAGTAATTATGTTTGATGCTACCATGTCCAGCTTGCCCAGCCTTTTTAAACAGAGCCGTTACATCCAGACTTTTCAAACAGGCTTTTTCAAACAATGGCTGGCAATTCTTATGTGTTTTAATGAAGATTGCAGTCTATGGCAGTCTGGTTTCACTAGATCACTGATAAACAGTACAATGACAGTTGTGTGCAAGGCCTCGAAATGTGCAACACAATCAAGTTTAGTTTGTTTTATTTTAGTTTTTTTATTGTAATTTATTTAATTTCTAGGCCTGTTTGGCAAATCTCAAATCTTGAATTTCTCTTTGTTTGTCTCTAATGCTTTTGAGAACATTTAAACATTCTACAACAGGGTGTGTCTACCAATACAATGCTTTATTTTATTCAGAATATTAGACTAAATCATTCAATAAATACACATTACATACTGGAAGGCACATGGCAAAGAAAACAAGTCCACAATTCTAACAATGCAATTGTTGTTTTCTTTATAGATTGTTTTAGTCTAGAAGCAAACTCTAGCCTCTAAAGCCACGTGTGTGAGCAATAGCATTAGCTATCGTCTGCTTTGAGCTGCAGTGAAATATGGCAGAGCATAGCTGCAGTAGCTATTGACTGGCTTATTCTTACACAGATATCAGCGCACACAGGTGTTTCTACTGGGCATGTGCCAGTGCTCCTGCCCCTTGACCGAAGCCAAAGCCCTTGGGACCAAAGTTCTTTGCATAGCATGCTGTGAATGAAATGACATTAGTACATATTAAACTACAGCACAACAATAATGCAATGCTGAGGTATCGCCTCCTGAATATCTAAATTGCACAGCGCGTGTAGAGAATTATGCCATTTGTGTGTTATTTATATCTATGGGATAATAAAGGCATGTACTGTACACACCTTTACAGTAGATCTCTCCATCTTTGTCTGCCAGTGTTGTGGACTCCAGTCCTTTACCACACTTGGCACAGCGGAAGCAGCCCTTATGCCAGGACTGTGTGAGAAAGCACACTTATTCAAGAGCAGATATGCTGCCTCCCATTCACAGAACAGAGACATTGGTAATTGTTATGTTCTTTTAAGTCTGTGGTTTTGCCAACAACCTATTCATTAATTAACAACAAATGAATGGATAAACTATTAATGTACTGTATAGTTGGATGGGATTAACTCATAATAAATGTGACAGCATATCATTTTACACACAAGGGGGCATAGTTCTGTCCCTGTAAAAGCACAATCACTGAGCCTACAGTATACAGTAGAAATAATAATAATAATAATAATGATGAGTCTTACATTGCCGCCACCAATAACCTTTTCAGCTGCGTACACAACTTTTCCACATCGTGGACACACATCTGAGCCCCCTGAACTCTGTGCAAACTTCGATGCATTCGAGTTGTTTGTAGGGCGATGAGGGGCTTGTCTGTTAAAGGAAGTTACCATTGTTTCAACAGCAGGTGGAATCAAGACATATTTATCTACATGTTCATGCATTATCTGTAGTGTGCTTGTACAAAAGGTTAAATGGCACAAATAATCCTTAATGTTTCTTACACTTCAGGCGTTATACCAAGTCCCACTCCCGTGTCCATGCTGAGGACACCAGCGCCACCACCAAAGCCATAACCTTTTGGTCCATATTTCTTGCCGTAGCATGACTTGCAGTAAATCTCATCCCCATGGACAGCCACCGTGGTACTGTCTAAGTTCTTCTTGCACACCACTTGACAACAAGAGATGAACGAATGATAACATTTAGAGTGCCTGATTCAGATACATGTTACAAGCTAAACGGTAAAACACTCTGAAAGCAAAATTGAAACGATAATAATGTAAAGTTATAGAGTCTGTAGGCCAGGTTTAGCCAAAGTTAAAACAAATATGCCACTGCTGCTTTCCACTTTGCAAGCCAATGTTCTAATATGGCTATAATGTCCACCTCAACATTTTATACAATTTATTTACTTTATTTTGTCAAATTCCAAACTCCTTAGTGCCACTGTGAGACAATTTCACTCAAACATTTTCCAGAATCTTCCTCTACCATAAAAGGAGGGCCGGGCCTGTGTCACATGTTCCTGCTGTATCCTAATAAGGGCAGAGATGTCTAAGGGGAAAGCTAAACATGCTCTCATCCATACCCCTGTGCCAGATTCACTGCATTCCACCCTGGCACGGCTTGTCCGAAGTGTGTTCGGGTTTGCAGAATTCTTGTGACATCACAAAATACTTACTGCACAGAAAGCAGGATTTATGCCAACTCTTTCCCTCACACTGTACTTCCTCAGCAAAGTAGACGGTCTTTTGGCAACAGCCACACTTGTTTCCCCCTCCAAAAGGCATTCTGTTTGAGATACAAGACAGCTGGATGCATTCATTCTACACTGTGTCATCTCACTTTTTACAGTACATACAGAGTTACGTATAAATATTGCTCTGGCTACAACTTATATACAAGTCAAAGTACCATTATTTAATGCATTACCTTTTAAGTTTTTAGAGTAAATTACATATTTGGAATACCATTCCCTGGATCCAAAATGTTAATATATGCTTCTGTTGTACATACTGTATACTGTACTCCTAAAACATGCTTATAATGAGCATCTTGTCAAAATAAAACAGTGAATGTCGGCTACATATCTGACTAGGAATGTAATGCATAGTAAAATGTTGCATAGCATCTTGTCAAAATAAAACAGTGAATGTCAGCTATATATCTGACATAGTAAAATGTTGCATATGGGGGGCTGTTTTCTATCTTATCACATCTTATCAAATGTTCCTCTTGCAAATGCTGAATTAATAGTGTTACTGCACAGCTGTTCACCTGCCTCTACATTAGATTGTACAAAGGCTACATTTTAAAGTTTAATTGTTATTATCCTTTCAGTCATTATCTCAGTTGCATAGAGAAATTATATAATGTGCACACGCTATGCAAACATTTTTCTCTACATTATGTCAAACAGTATGGTCATTATTTGCATATAGTTTAATCATGGCAGTTAGGCCTCTCAAGATATGCAAATCGCAATAGCAATAGCGCTGTGTCAAAGTCACAGTACAATTTCTCTTTAATCGTACAGTATACATGAAATATATCAATAAATAAAATATATATATTATAGTTGAAGGCTACTTTTGAAAAAAGACCTTTCAATGCATAAATACGTTGCAGTAACCCAAATATTTTACGACTAATACAACTGTAATTCTGTAGCTATTTGTTCCTACCTGCTACTGGTGAAGTGACAAGGTGACACTGTGGCACTTTACCAGACGCTCTGGACCGCACACTATATGAGCCAGAGAATAGAGGGGCGGAGGAGAGGACATCTGGAATGAAGGAGGAGTTGGGGAGAGAGAGGCAGGGAGGGAGGAAGAGAGGTACAATTTTCGATGGATTAAGATACGGAATGCGTAAGGATTTGGGATCTGAGGGCAGGAGAACAGACAGAATAATATCAACATTATCTTGAACTGTTCTGGTAGTGAAAAATACAGTAGGTAGAATGTTTGAATGAATAATATTTGATAACATTTCTGATACTGTCATGTTTTTTCCTTTAACATGTGACCAACGTAACTTTAACTAATGAAGGTAAAAACACATTCATTTCAATTGACAGTATTGAAACACAAAATGTACATAATGTATAAATTTTCTGAGGGGAATGCTTGTGTCAGAAATGTCCATCACCAGTCAAAGTAGTTTGTAAATACCTTTAGAATGCTTAGCTTTGTGTTGTGGTTATGTTGCAGTAACATTTCTGGAGAGACATCCTCTCAAACACAATTGGCTTTTTTAGACTAGAAAAATCTCACGTGTTGCATTTAAAACTCATAGGCTATAACACATCACAAGTATGCTTCTGTAGTAGCAAGCTGAAACACTTTCATGAGCTTAGGGTTAGTTATCCCGTTGCCCATCTCATTGCCTTAAAAGGTGTTTGTTATGATAACCATGGCCTGTCCTTGTTTACACAATTACTCAGGAAGCCTGGGACCTTAAGGACTTAGAGGTGCTAGTTAGTATTTTATCAATGCATTTTGCGTAGTTTAATTTCTTAGAAATGCCAGCTATCAGTGAGTTTCATCATTCTGGAGAACATCTGCTCTGGATGATAGCCTCTATAGTCGAAAGAATTCTTACAGGGATTTGTCCCCCAATTATGTATTCACAGAGATCTGCTTTACACTCCCAAAGTAAATAATATTATATCCTCTTTAAATATGCCACTGATGCGCTTATCTGCTATAGTGACAGGTGGCATGACTCCACCAATGCATTGTCACAAGGAGGGGTTCACACACCAGGGCAGGTATGTTGAGGATCTTGGTGGGGGCTAGATATGTAGATATAAGAGGTACAACCTATATAGATAGGTTGTGTATAGTGTATAGTCATTGTTCATTATTTTTGATGTTCCTCTTTTGGCTCTGTACCAGTGTCTAGTCATTTTGTGTGTTGAGTAAGTGTGAGTTCCTGGACCAGTCAAGGTTCTGACAAGGTCATTGACCTCATGGATGGTAGGCAGATGGAGGAGCCACAGCAATAATGAAAAACCACAATAAACAGTATTCTGCCTTTGCATGGCCTGTTGGTCCCGGGGTGATTTTTAACAGATATGACGTGTATATCCGTTTTCAGCCCATACAATGCAGATTTTTACAAGAACTGGGATTAGTTTACAGCTCAAAACACATTTTAGGGTGCAGTTACACTTTAATCTGCATTGCGCTCACCTGTAACAGGCACCACTCAAAGCTTTGTGTCACAGTGTAGCTCAACAAGAGAGCAAGTGTAGAGGTAGGCTGTTATACTCTGGAACCCTGGAGGAAACGTTGGCAGTAATGGTAGTTATTGGTTTTGGCATGCGTTATATTGGTGATCACCTACTCCACACCCCTGTACCGGCAGTTCTGTTTAATCAGTTAGATTAGCCCAATCTGATTATGTTCTTCCTTGTTTTCACAGTAACCCTGGACCGGCGACAACCCACGCAATACGGACAAACTGTCACATTGTTTCATTATTAGGCTACGTAAACGAATTGGATTCAACCATTTAATAAAACTGCAAATAGGCTTCAGCTAGCAGGTTATAGCATATAGGGCCTGAACTGTTTCCTACTGCTCGCTGGTTTAAACCAAAGCTGACCAGTGGGCCACACGCTCAACAAATAAAAGCCCTATAGGAAAAGTAGACAAGCGACTACTGTTTAGCATAACTGGATGTTGTTTGGCCCTGTGTTTGGAGTTACCTGTCAGTAAATACAGTGAATTAATATGAAATATGAAAACGGCAAACACGTGATCACGTGAACGATGTGTTGCTGAGTCATGCATGCATAAATATTGCAGAATATTATTTTCTTTCACATTAATTATGAAAGATATTGGCTACATGGATTGGATTTAAATGCATAGTAATTTCTTAATGTAAAATGTCACTAGCATATTATACATAGGCTAGTATGCCATGTGACTTGTGAGGGGGGGGAGGCAGTGGGGTGGCCCCCACTTGGGGGCTATCGCATTTTACGTGTCAACATAAAGTGTAAAAACGGTATCTTAAACTGTGGTCACAATATACACACAATCTCTCCAGGCAAGTAAAGCTTGAATATAACCAGAAATATTCACTATTACTCATTATACATTAAACATCAATAAAAACTTTCAAGCATGCAAATGCATTTTGGTTTTATTTGACTAACCAATGTATGAATTTACCAATCAATATACAAAACTATTAAAAGTTGCATGCACAAACTCACTAATTCCAAAACCAGTCAGTAATTTTGTAACCTTGCTAGCCTTGTTTGTAGCCTTACTGTCCACCTGAATGGCCTGTTCACTCACCCTCCTTCCCCGGGCATGTTTAGTTCCCCTCCCTGAGGTGAAACTAGAGTTTCATCAAACTATAGTCTAAACAACCGTGTCCTTATTTAGTGATCCACTCTATCTATGATTATCACAGATTGGCAGATGACTGCATACTATCACTAGATGCAGGGAACATTTGTCCATGTACACTCTTCTATATCAATATACAGCATTAAACTCTGTAGTTATTATAAATGATGTCGTTCAACAAGGTACACCTGGCGCCTGGCTTTTCTCCCAGTAACTCATCATCTGTGGGATGCTTGTTGTCATCACCGCAACCACCTTTGAAATGTCACAGAGGCTCAGAGCGATAGCGGGGTTGACGATAAACATGGTCTTTTCGGGTGGGTCTGTGGGCAAGATGCCCAGGAATTGTAGACACATGCCTAGATATGCGTCTTCAATGTAGATGGGTCTAATCTTCTGGGAGGCCTCCAGGATCTTTGCAGGGAGGTCAAGGGACATGACGTAACCCATGCCCAGAGGATATGGAGGGTACTCTGGCTCAGCAAACACCTCTACTGGCATGTAGAATTTATTATTGGGGTCTCTTAAAACAGGACTGTGCCACCACACCAAGCCAGTCATGTAGTTATGTTTGGGAGTGCTGGGGTCCAATAGTAGCTTGACCAAATTATGTACATTAAGAAACATATCTGAATCAATCTTGATAGCGTAATGGGCAGTAGCACAGCGTGAAGTCAACCAATCCAGCATCACCATGGTCTTGATTGTCAAGTTGCGATAACTGTCTTGGAAGCTGCTTTGGATTAGATCACGATACAGCAGGTTCTCCTCTTTGAGCTTCTCCTGTATCTGCTGGACCGCTGCTCCTCCAGGGAGACCCAGCAGAAACACAGTCTTTACCTGCTTACCCTGAACAACAGTCTCTTTTCCCCAAGTCTTCCGGATAGCATTCCTTGCTACCAAGTCACTAGGAGCAACCGGAATCACCAGGACCAAAAACGTTTTGTCCATACATGGTACAATGTCATCCATGACGAAGTGGTAGTTGCGTGGGTAGGCATAGTGGTATGCAACAGCCGTCCTTTCAATGTTTTGCTTCAGATGAGTTTTAAAATCTGGTTGTGCTCTGCTGATATTCCTTAAATACTGCACATTGTAGAAACACTCCCACCATTTAACGCCGGTGTCTGACATGTAGCAGTAGAAAACAGTGATAATCACAGAAGTCAGCGACAGGATATGGAATCTGTATCGGAATGAGAACTTCTTAAGATGTACTGGGCTCTCCACACTTGGGCTAAATTAGGGGGAGAAATTAAACGTTAACACTGAAAAGTTAATAATTTATGGTTCTTAGTTACATGGCAATTATACTACTGTAACAATTTCATAGATTATGGGCTACAGTAGAATATAGGATATACAATTGTAACGTGGTCATTATCAGTTGTTTTGTAGTAGACTATATTGTTTAATTAACAAACGTGTATAACAACAAACAGCCTAGACTAGCATGTGTGTGCGTGGTCAGATAATAAACAAGGAATGTTTTTATTGCTATGGAATAGGCTATATAACTGGCTATGAATTGGTAACTGGCAAAATACAATAGCATAAACTGTTTGTAACAAAAAGCCATAGTAATAACTGCATAAAAAACAAGCTGTTCACTGTTGTAGACATACAATCTAACCCTCTCTAAAAAGGCATTTCTGAAGCAAAATGGACCAAGTGCCAACAGGTAGCCAACGGAATTCCAATACTCTGGAAGGCAACCTATCTGCTAACATTACTTGATGTATAGTGTTACATTTTAGGCTCGTATCGATACAAGGTAGGCAGGATATTATATAGTAGCCTATCATAAAGATCTCTTCCCATTGTTGAAATAAATCAAGAATATAAACACGATTAGGCCACCAAAAACACAAATAGCGTAAACCTGTCGATTTATAGGCTGTTTTTTCACCTCTCCAAAGCGTCTTTGCCCGATCGTACTTCCTCCATGACAAATACAGTAGCATATGTGTATGGCAATGGTTTCATTAGGCTTCTTCTGGTGTTGGGTAATCCTGTCAATGTAAATTTAAGTATTCTAGCACGTTTCCTCAGTGCATAAAGGTATATGCTGAGAGAGAAATATAGAGATACGATGGCAAAACAATACAGTTGATCCTTTGTTAATAAGAGTTTAGGGCAGTAGCCTACGTAGGCTTCGTAGCTCACCTGAGTCCCCTCCCTGTGACGTCTCTCTCACGCACACACGCACGCACACATCTGATACTGTAGCTATGGGTAAAATTGCAGACCCCACCCAAGAATCGAGTTTTATTAGGCTGCTAGTATATCAGAGCTAGGCTATGCACTGGTTTGGTGTGTGTTGAAATCCGTGTCCTTTTCAACATTAGACTTATTAATGATACTAAAAATACAGAATTTACTATATGACTATATGACTATATCTTTTATATACCTAATGTAACTTAATTCCTAATTCAGAAAGAAGTTGATCCATCCAGTTGAACCTGTTGAACAGCAAGCAGTGTGAATGGCTGACTTCTTCATTGAACCCCCCCCCCCCCACACACACACACACACACACACAGAATAAAATACAACTATTCGTTTGTATGATAAGCCCGCAGAAGAAGACATTTAAACTGAAGTGAAGACGCGATGCCGCAGTAGACTGATTAAATCCTAGTCTTGTTCAAACGCTAGGCCTATCTTCGAGGATAGGCTACAGGCCTAACGTTTGAACAAAAATAAAAAGCTCAGGCTCTGACACTCTCAAAGTAATCCCTATTTCTGCCGCTAGATGGCGGCAAATAACATTGAATGAAGTTGTTTATATGCTCAAGGTGAGATGAGCAAGAGTGACAACGGGGATGGATGTACACCATTCATCATTGGTAATTAAAAACAATATAGGACTACACATACTAATATATCATATCTAATTAGGCTATATGCTTACAGGCTATTGACAAATATAATGACCACATGCTCTAGGCTACTTACGATAGCATCACGTAGGCTATAACTTAGGTGTGTAGGTGTTTTCTAGCCATAATGCAATACAATGTTCTTACCGTAGTTAGTATTTGTCCTATTCGTTTGGTTGAAGGCATGGTTGTATATGGCACGTGTTGCTGTGTCATGCAGACCACCTAGTGTTCGCAGAAAGTACTGCGTTCAGCATCAGGCGGGGTGGTGGTGCTCGGTCTGCATACCTCTTGCTGTCACTTGCCCCGCGGCTCTTCGGTCTCATATGAAGAGACATGCATTGGCCTTCCGTTCCATTCGAAGGCCAACACTGGCCCCGTCTCTGCTTTCTGGACATCCACCGTGGTAACGCATAATGTTGTTCACGAGAAGGAGAGAGAGAGAGGGAGGATATAGTTACATCCCGAGAAGACTAGAGCTGATGACGCGGCTAGTGTGGTTCATCCATGTAGCAGGGGCGCGATTTTGAATTAAACATCTGGCTGTTGCATTGTTTTGACTTGACAAGCAGCGCTACGTATCGTCTGCAGCAGCAGCGTCAGGAGAGTGTAACGTGAGGATAGCGGTAAAGGAGTAGGTGAGGCGAGCTAAGCCCCATGCTGCTTAGAGGCTGCTGTGTGTGACAATTGAGTATCTATAGCTAGATATTATTGGATGATTATGTCTTATTTCATTATGTCTTGTCTTGCTGTTAAACGTAGGCTAGCCTGTTCCTGTGCTTTCAATGTCTACCCTAAACGTTTAGTTATTTGACTATACAACCTGCAGACTGCAGCCTGAGTGAGATCGTCCCAGTAGCCTATTTATGTAGGCCTATCGTAGACGATAGCCCAGTAAAGCATGTTTTTATCTGGATCATTATAGGATAATCAACTTAGCTAAATGTTGTCTAAATGGTAGTCTACGCTTACCTGGATTTCAGAAAAGTCGTACGAGTAGGCTAGGTCGCCTGATATAGCCTACCACGTTTTGTAGTATGCTAATGTGGACTATTAGCCAATATTCAGGTGGATGTTGTTCTCGATATAATATCTGAAGCACTTTTTATCCGGCTAGCTACCCATAAATCATCATTTTTAGCCTACATTAAATTGGCAGGATGTCTGGCAGGATGTCTGTTCTGGAGATGCTACTTAATTCTAATTCTAGAGATGTGCATCAGGAATCCTTCAAGACACTGATCATGTTCTCAATGTGATCACTGATGCTGAATGGATTGCCTGCTATGTGGTTGCGGCAGTCAGCATGCTCATTGAGTGAGCACGGTGAAACTGCAGTTGCACAAATCTGCCGCTAGGGGTCACATGCTTATGGTTTAGACTTTAGAGATTCACAATGACAAAGATTGCTGCTGCCTTCTGTGACACACCCTCCATGCTCTAGCTGGCAGCTTTTATTTTCCCTACCGTGTGTGTGTGTGTGTGTGTGTGTGTGTGTGCATGCATTTTATTGTATTCATATTATTCCCGACGTAAAAAACAAAATTTACTAATATACTCGCCTCTATCTCATCTTTGAGGGTGAAACAATGGTACTGCACAGTGTTAAACACAATGTCTTCTCTAACATGTTACTCTGCCTGCTAAGCAGTTTACGTTTATGTTCAGTGTCTTGCTGATCATGTCACAGTGATACATTAAGACATCACCAGGCCACCTGGTACTCCCACCAGTATTCTTGTGGTTTGGTTTCATTGCTGTTGGCAATTGCTATGACGGTCCTCTGAGATTCTTTTCACCTCCTCCTTATTTGGCATGGACACGTTCTACCTCGTAATCTGATTCTGAGTCATTGTGAACTATGCATCTTATGAACTCTGAGAGAGGGTGGGTAGGGGGGTAAGATTACCTTCCACCCACTGCAGCAGTGGTGCAGTATAGGGCGGGCGGCAGGTGATTGAGAAGTCAATGGTTCGAACCCTGCTAACCCCTCACCAAACGTCGGGGTGTGCCTGAGCAAGACACCTAACCCTAACGGCTCCCTTAGAGCATGGCTGACATCACCATCGGTGTATGAATGTGTGTGTAAAGCGCTTAGAGTGGCCGGAAGGTTGGAGAAGTGCTAAGTAAATGCATTTATCATTTAGTTTATGATCCCCATTTCAAAGGTTTGTTGAGTGTGTTGTGTGAGCCCATGCTGTCTGCCTTGTTTGTGGTCTGTCATTCCTCCTAATGCGACATGTCAGCTGCCTTGCCCCAGACACTGGTGCAGCCTATATAGCCAATTCAAACAAACAGTCTGGTTCACCGGCTTCAGAAGTGACTCAGGACAGACATAGCAGGAGAGAGCCATCTGAGCCCTCACAGGTAGACGAGAACATGGAACCTTTTTTAATAAGCTCTTCCCAAGGTATAGTCTTTCAACATTGCATTGCACTACAGCTTGAAGTGGAACAGGGCCAGAAGGTCCATTTGCAAGTCAGAGAGAGCGTTTGTCCACTAAGTAGTCTGATCCGCACGGCACCAGCTGCAGTACTGAGCAGTGTCTGGAGTATTGTTATGCAAGCAGAGCGTGGTCCAACTAGGATCCAGACACCGGAAAGAGGCTGGGATGCTTGGGGAGGGGAGGAGGGGGTTGAGTCCCTGCTGTAGCCTGCTTCTCCTCTGTCAGTTGTCTAGAATAGAAACCGCAGCGGAAAGGATCACAGCAGTCCATACAGTATAATGAGGCTGGTGTGTTTCTGTGTGTAGGTACATTGCTCTCAGGTCGTGGTCTCCTCTGAAGCAGCTTAATGCGCTGAGCTCCCATTGCCCCTGCTAGCATGTCAGTGCTTGGTTCTATCTGCTTGACGTGAGGTGAGTCTGACGCTCTTCTGTATCTTCGCATGTGAAATATGTAAAGTGTAATACGTTCTAGTAACTGTGTTTAGTGGCCTACAATAAATGCAGATGTGGACTTCCCCACATTTAATATATAAACAGCAGTTTTTTCAGCACTAGCATAAACCAGTGTGTTAAAATGTGCCGCTTGAGTGCGTGTGTGTGTGTGTGTGTGTGTGTGTGTGTGTGTGTGTGTGTGTGTGTGTGTGTGTCTTTGGAGGAAACACCTGGTTAGTATTGCTACTTTATTCCAAACTGATTTGACCAAACTCAGAAACTCATTGGTCAAAATGTACCCCGTGGTGGTTAGTGTTAAACAGATAGCATAATAAACAAAGTATGCATGTTTCGAAACATTCTGCTGTTTTCCACTTTTTAGTTATGTAAACATTTAGTTTATGTAAATCTGTGAGAATCCAAAGTGAGCAGGAGTGTATGCTGTGTGTGCCAGCTAGCCAATTCATTCTCTGAATAAACTGGAATTTCAATAATTCCCATTGACCAGAACATTGTATTGAATGACCCCTATATTCATGCACGTTACATTAACTGCTCCTAGGTCCATTAGCTGGTTGAAAGTAATCACATGTGAATAAGTCATTTGAAATGCTTGAGTTAAAGTAGCCTTTAAGTGTTTGGCCAAAAGGGAATTGTAAATGAGTGTATGTCCCTGTAAGTGCATACACCTTAACTGTCGGTTATGTAACTGGTATGCATTCAGATAGATTGGTGGCATTTGTTGAACGTGGACATACTAGTCTAGTTCCTTTCACTTGAGATATTTAATGGTGATTACTGAGAGAACATGCAGAGATCAATTTCTGTATTTGATCTTAATCATGTACTGCAAAGTATACATAAATGGACTGCATTTTTATAGCGCTTTTCTAACCTTCCGGTCACTCAAAGCGCTGTACAGTATTGCCTCACATTCACCCATTCACACACACATTCACACACCGATGGTGATTGCTGCCAACAAGCACAATTGCGACGACAGAAATGGTAATTAAGCTGTTTCTAGAATATGCCCAGTCGCTAGTCCATGCCTTGGTGTAGTTCTAGCTTTAGACTTTCTCATTGTAATGTGTCACGTCCAGAGGTGAACAGGTACCTGTGGTGGCTGCATTCTAAATGTCTGTCATAGTATTCATTCAAACATTTTGACCCATCACTCCTAAAATAAGTGATTGACCGCTTGTGCATCATTGCAAATGGTCACAAGGGGTGCAAGCCACTTCTATTTGCTGTGCAAGTATAGTAGTAGCATGCAAACAATATCTATATCAACATGAGAAACCATCAACACCAAAGCATTTAAACATAACCGTCAGTTGGCAGTGCTGTAGTTAATATTCACTCTCCGACCCCTCATGGATGCTCTTGTGAGAGACTCTAGAGCCCTTGGACTTTATAATCTTTTGCTAAGTGTCCGACTTTTCCCCCGGGCAACCGGGTTCGAGTCCTGTGTCGGACGTCGATACCATAGAACTGTATGTGTTTTTTAAGAATTCTATATATGTATGTATATTTAGTTGTATAAGTACTGTTTTATAACTTGTATGTTTAAAGCTACTTATTGGCCAGGTCTCTCCTGAAAAAGAGATTTTATTTTCAGTGAGATTACCTGGTTAAATAAAGGTAAAAAAAAATCAATGTAACGTGTTCTTTTGAAGTCTGTAATGCCGACGCTATTAAAATGAACAAGCAAATTCATATTCTAGCATTCGTTCGCGCACATACATAACGTAACTCAACGCCACACGGGGGTATAGAATGCGCATAGCCTGGGGAATACCACTAATGGTGGTTGATGTCACTGCCAATGGAATAGACCTTGTATAGCAACTAGCTGCACTTTTCAACTTCCAATATAAATCTAATGTCAAGTCTGGCTTTGGGCTGGGCAGACAGAAATAGCAACCTGTGGCAAGGCATCTATTAAAATACTGCTTAAGGCATCGTTTTGAGACTTGTGAGGGGTGGTGTGCAATGACCAGGCCAGACCAGAGCAGTTACATAAAACAGAAACATTCCTTTTCCTTTTTCTATTTTTATCTTTCACCATGCATAGGACTTTAGGGCCGTCATTTGAAGGGCAAATCTGTTTATCCACAGAGTAGATGGACACTTGAAATAATTTCTACAATGTTCAGTTGAAATGCTGCCCTCAACCCCAAACACACACACTTCTATGCCACGTTTCATTGTCCTGATTCATACTTTCTATGTGCGAGTCTATCATTTGTGTGTGTTTTCCTGTGAGATCATTCTAGTTTGCAGTCTGGGGAACTGCCCCACACACCTTTGAGTGTGACTAACCAAAAATGACTAGAGTATTTGGGTTGTAAACAGTAAACTGTCAGTGTCACACCGTCTGCGTCCTTTGTGAAAGATGCCTACTGTTTGAGCGGACCATGTCAGACCTCAGAGATAGGGAGAGAGGGAATGTGATAGGTGATTGTTGCTTTGGATCTGCTTTCAGACTGTGTGGATCCTGTGTGCGTATGTCTGTCCCAGAGGCACATCTGTCATACATGGACGTCATGTGTGAGGAGTGGAAGAGGAACTGACGGGAGGAATCAGGGTGCCCACAGTGACAGCCTGTATGTCTGGACTAGAATAGTTATAATTAATCTGATGCTGTAGTCTGAAGTGCATTAATATGCACACCCCCAGCTGGTTGGAAAATATGTATGTAGACTCTCTCTAAAGCAACGGGGACCCCACACACATGGAATCAACCAGCAAATACTGTGTGTTTGGGAAAGGCCTACAGCACTGTAAGATATACTGAGACTCAACATCAGTTCTGTCATCTTAGAATTCACTATGCAGAGCCGCAGATATATAGTAGGCTTACTACGCAGGGTTAAACACTAGTGCACTATCGTGTATGGTTCAGTTTTCAGCTATATAATGTGTTCAGATGGTTGTGGTAAGGACACATTAAGACACAGGTCAGAGACAGTCAGATCACTGGAGACAACATAGGTCCTAGTGCTTGTTGACATGTGCCAAATTGATCATTTACTTCTACACATGTACTTTTTTGGTGATGCATCTTTATACATGTACAACATACTGTATAAGACATCAGAAAATTAGACCCTCGAAAGAAACCTGGCCATTTCAAAATAATTCCAAATGCCTTGAAATGTGTAACATTTGCTGCTAAATTGATTTACGAATCGATTATTGTTTAAAGAACAAATATATTGCTATTGTGCAGCTGTTGATCTGACCGAACTCTCAGTAACATCTGAACTATTCTCTCTCTCCAAAACTTAAGAGTACAAAGCAACAGGACATATGGGAATTGTAGTCTTAACTCTGAAACACTATCACTTCTGCAAAACTCCTGTTTGCTGATTTTACATTAAGGCTATGATGTTGCCTCAAAGCAATGGAAGACTGCAGTGTACGTATGTGAATAATCCCAAATTCAAGGTTCAAGTATGTCACAAACTTGGTGAAAGGTTGAAAATGTAAATGCCAATATTAATTTATATACAGTGTGTATTATGTATTATGTATTATATATATATATATATATATATATATATATATATATATTTATATCAATATTATAAAACTGAGTACAAATAGGATAATTCTGACCTTTCTGACTAGCAATAGTTACAGTATGTACAGTAGTAGTGCATCATCCATATGAAAAACAAAGACAGGACTAACTGTTTTTGTTTAGCCTATATTCACCTTCCTGGGGTGAAACCAATTCTAAACAGAGAGATTATTGGCCTGACTAAGTATTTTAGGTACAGTAGCCCATTTTGCTGCGAAGTTTGCTGAAGGTTGAAGATGGGTTTCTTTAACCTTCTTATGCACCTAATGAACTCGATCTCCTCTGTTTCATTTAATGACCTACTTTGCAATCTCAGCCCACATAAACGCCCACTTCTGTGTGTAGTGATGTGCTGTGTAGCCATCCCACACAGGATACAGGGTATGGATCTTTGTATCAAAAATACTTGTGAAAAAGAGCTTGATAACCCCATTTGGTTGTAAAATACATTGTCTTTCTCAGCAACCAACATTTTGTGAGAAGTACTGTAAGAAATATTATTAATACTAGTTCTTATCCTAAAATCATAGGCCTAGCTCTGGGCGAACCAGCTATAATTTGCATTAAAGGAAAAAGTAAGTCGTTCTCGAGAATGTATATAGAAATATGACTTAAACCTTGTGATTGGAAAGGAAGGACCATTTTATCCCAGAATAAGCACAAAATGCCTATACATATAGACAGACACAAAAACAAAACTTCCTGCAGAGAGCTGCATACCGGTGTAATTTGGTTAGAATGCATGACTGACATGGTGTGAGCTTCACTATCACTGAAGGAGGGTAAGCAATCTGATTTGGAGAGCTTTGTTCTGAGAAACAGAGGCAATGCTCCCCACCTCCCAGTGTTTTGGTTTAGGGAAGTGTTCCCCAACCCTGGTCCTTGGGGAATGCTGCCCTGCATGTTTTAGATGTTGCCTTGCTCCAACACAGCTGATTCAAATGAATGGCTCGTTAGAATCCTGATAA